>PVIW01015993.1:0-17954 GCA_004026585.1 Noctilio leporinus | reverse complement strand
CACCTATGTTCATAGCGGCACTATTTACAATAGCCAAGTGCTGGAAACAGCCTAAGTGCCCATCAGTGGATGATTGGATCAAAAAACTTTGGTACATTTACACAATGGAATTCTATATAGCAGAAAGAAAGAAGGAACTTGTACCCTTTGCAACAACATGAATGGAACTGGAGAGTATTATGCTTAGTGAAATAAGCCAATCAGTGAAGGACAAATATCATATGATCTCACCCATTATGGGACAATAATGAGCAAAACTAACAACAAGCAAAACAGAACCAAGTATATGAATACAAGGAATAGGCCTTCAGTGGTTAGGAGGAAAGAGGTTGGGGGGAGGGGGGAGGCAGAGGCAAGAAAGGGGTGCAGCTTAGACAAGAACCTAGTATAAAAGAACCATGAACATGGACAACAGGTGGGATTGATTTTGGGGGGAATGGGTGGGTGGGGAGGGGGGCAGAGGGGAGGAAAAAGGGGATGAATGTAATACAACAACCATAAAATTAAAAAAAGAGAAAAGAACCAACTTTAACTTATGAATGCTATAAACTAATCTTGTTACAAATGGATTTTACTAAATAAGGTACAATTTTGTATATTACTTGTATCTGCATTACTGCAGGTTAAGTTTTCTTATATTGGAATCATTTCACAATATAGGGAAATCTGGTTACTTGCAATAACTCAAAACAATCAAATGCAGTTAAGGAAGAAGAGAAAAGTAGGAAAATCTGGATGTATATTACATAGAAGACATGCTATCTTTCTTATTCATTATTCTAAAATAGGTGCTTATTTGTGGGTGTGTAATATACAGATTTTGTTAGCAATTTATGTTTTAAAAAACAACCAAATGGTCATGGGTTGTTGTCAAATCAGCCAATATTTAGGTTAGAACAGATGCTGAGAATGAAGACCAATTTGGATGGAAGTTTCAAACTACTAAACTCTATGATTTGTGTATGTAGACAATGTATATTCTCATATTAGCATGTAAATTAGATGAGATTCCTTTCAAGTAGATTGTGGAAATATACATTTCCAATTATGAAGACCCCCAATTTGGGGATGTTTGGGAAAAGGACTTAATGCCTTAGTAAACTTTCTTATTGAAATGTGAACATACCTAATCTCTACCTCAACAGACTCGTAAATAGTTAGGGGTTAGTTTAGGACCACATAGGAAGTCAACCACAAGTTCAGAAAATAGCTAGAATACTATTCTACAAAATTATTTAAATTCCATGGCTTTTTATTTGTTACCTCAACTTAGTACATGTATTAATTTCTACTCTGGGGACTTGCTGAGCACTGCAAGTGCCATTATTTCTGAAGGCTTCAACTTGTAAAACACATGTAGAGGCAAAACAGAGGATATGGAAAGAATTAAGACCTGTGCACAGCCTAAATAAATAAATCTATTATTCAAGATGGAAAACTCCAAAAAGAATAAGTAGTAGTTCCAGTAGCTTAAAATGAAGTTGGGTTGTATTATTGGAGGGGGGAGGATCTGACTCAAAAACCAAATTCATTTTTTACTATGGGTTTGGCACTATCCCTAGGACAACTTTCACAAAAGTGAGTTCTGCAATACTCCATTTCTGTGATATATTTCACAAAACTAGCATTCCAGAGTAAAATAAGTATTAGAGGAAAGAAACTGCTTAATCTGGCTACAATATTCTAAAATACTATCATTTAACATGTAATAATTATGTAAACTATTGGAATAGTTTAAATTTTTTAAATTAACTCTTCAAAATCCAGTATCTACTTTAAATGTGTAAAAATATGTATGGGTGTCAATGTATTTTTGCATGTGATTGGTAATATTGCAATTTCTATTACTTAAAGAGTAAGTCTTTAAACAAATGAATTAACATTGACGTTTTGGAATAATGAAAAGAAAACTTTGTATTAATATGATTTGAGAAGCTAAGAGAAGGCAGTAATTAATTGGTGAATTGTCTGGATGTGAAAAGTGGGAAAAAAGTACACGTTGATGGTTACAGAACAGACAGGGGCATGTTAAGAAGAACAAAAGAAATGGAGAAGCCAAGGAACTTACATGCATGACACATGGACATGAAATAAGGGGGCATTGCTGAAAGAAATGGGGTACTAGGTGGATGGGGGCAAAGGGGGGAAAATTGGGACAACTGTAATAGCAAAATAAATTATATATATATGCCTTCCTACCATCTTTATTGCCAGTGTTATGATTCAGAGAGAATCTATCACAGGGCCGGCCTGTGCCCATCCCTTAAAATGTAACAAACCTGGAGTCTCTGTGCGAGGAATAAAGCCTAACTTGGGTAAGAACCTTTAAGCCATGAAGTAAAAAGGCCTCCTGGGAAGATTTTATGAAAAGGTTTTCTTTTCTGTAAAGCCAAAAAGCAAACAGAGATGCCTTGATTGTTTCTCCTGTTCTTAAAGTTTTCACAGCCTCCTGTCTCAGGGCTGTGGAGTTCTGGCTCATTGCACAAGTGCATTGTCTTTCACAGCATCTTTCTGGCCTCTTTATTTATTTATTTATTTTAAGATTTTATTTATTATTTTTCAAGAGAGGGGAAGGGAAAGAGGCAGAGAGGGGAAGAGACATCCATGTATGGTTGCCTTTCATCGGCCTCCAGCTACAGACCTGCCTGGAGACCTTGCTTGCAACCTGGTTATGTGCCCTGGCTGGGAATTGAACCCGCGACCTTTGGGTTCACAAGCCAGGAACTTATCTACTATGCCACCAGCCAGGGCTATCTGGCCTCTTTAAATGTGTGTGATGCATGTTTCACTCTGCTGTCACCTGCTTGTAATCACTGACTCTTGTCATCTTGCTTACAGTGGCCAGCTTCACCACATTTTCCAATCTTCCACCTTTTTAAAAATCTGGCTGATATCTTCCAGTAAATGATTCCAGTTGTCCTGCCTCCCTTCTGAGTTAGTGTCCACAGCAAGAGATGACCTCACTGTCCTCTTTTTGCTGGGGACCAGTTGCCTGGAAGTGCCATTTGTCCTGGGATCTGACAGCAAGGATAGGTGTGACCCTGCCCCTCTGCAGCAGCCTCACTGTCAACAGTGCTCTCTTTCTACATATATTTGCACTACATATTTTTCCACCTTCAAGGAATAAGAATACAGAGTTGGAGGGAAGGTAGTGGCCAAATAAGTGGAAGCTGAGTCCAACTCATATTTTTGACTGATCGGCCAACAAGTAATGTGAACAATGGATGGAATCAAACTGTTAAGAAGTTTTGAAGCTGAGGAGTACAGAGGTAGCTTCACATCATTCAGTAATGAGAGAGGGCAAAGTGAACTAGTAAGTGTCCCTCATCCACTCTATCCTTCCACTGTAAGAGACCTAGGTCTGAACTAGAATATTTGAGCTAAAGCCTTGCCTTTCTGTTCATTTTTTCTTTAAGATTTTATTTATTACTTTTAGAGAGAGGCGAAGGGAGAGAGGCAGAAAGGGAGAGAGATAGCAATGTATGGTTGCTTTCACCTGCCTCCAGCTACGGACCTGTCTGGAGATCAGGATGGCAACCTGGTTATGTGCTCTATCTGGGGAATCGAACCTGTGACCTTTGGGTTCACAGACCAGCACTTTATCCACAGTGTCACCAACCAGGCATTAAAGCCTTGGATTTATTAGCCAAGTTTCCAATTATATCACATGAACAAGAAAAACAAAGATGTACTGAACTTATGCAAATAATTGGCCTACCCCATAAAGAATACTCATAATACTTAGAAATCTTTTCAAAGAAATCAGGGGAAAACAAAGATCAGTGGGTCTACCCACATGGGCATCCTCTTGTCCCTTCCCCTGGTCTACAATAGTGTCCAGGTACCCTCAACAGGTTAGCCTGCAGAAGGGACAGAGCTCACATCCTGTGACTGCATCACCTGCTCCCATTGTTCATCACGCAACCCTGCTTACCCTCTGAGGGGTACAATGTCATCTCCACCACGGACATGGTACAAATGAGGCCAAATGGAGCCAGCTATTGGTCTGAAATGTGATGTGATTTTAAGTCAACATTAATGATCAAATCAGCTCATATTTTTCAGTGTTCTAGATTGAAGGCAAATCTCTTATGAAATATTCACCTTTACAACAAATCTATTTTAATTATGCAAAAAAAACTTTATTGAGAGCTTAACAACATATAGGAGGGGAAGAGGGTCACTCATGATTCACGTGCAACACACGGGACCAACTTTCAGCAGAACTGACGGGGTTGGAGCTTTCACACCGGTATATTCCAGCATCTTCCCTCTTGACAGGGTTTATGGTGAGGACTCTGTGGTTGTCAGACAGCTTCATTCTCTCGTTGAGCTGCAGATACCAGCCATTGAACCACCACTGAGTGAAGATCCCATTTGAGTAGCAGGTCATTTTCAAAGTATCCTTATTCTCGGTGACGGGGTTTTTGTTGAATACAAGTGAGGGTTCTCTCACGGGTGCTGTAAAAGAAGATTGGATGTGACTGATTCAGAATGGACTTGAGACATGGAGCCATGCTCCTACCTCAGGGATCTCAGCCACAGTGAGATCTGTACAGGTCACCCTTGCATTTGTGTTACATAGTTATGAGATAGAAGTTTTGCAAATTTTAATATTCTTACATATGGGGAAATTATCATCATTATTATTAATACCTCATGGCGTAAGACCAGTTACAAGGAAGACTATTTAATGAGAGAGCAGAGGAGTGTCTGAGACATGGATCTTAGTGCCATCAGGGACAGAGGACCTGTCTCCTATGGCCAGAGATCCAATGACTCTGCATCCAGCTTCTGAAGAAATTTTGCACCATTCATTCATGCATTAATTCACCCTTTACTTCTTTCTAATTCATCTCAAGTAACTGAGTATTTGTTACATGTTTGTTTCTGAGCTGGTGTCAGGGATAGAGTGCCCAGTGAGAAGGCAAACTTACCCTTTATAGCCAGTGAGAGTGACAGTGAAACATCAGGAAACAAAGAAAAGATCTGAACTAATGGTTGGTTTAAAAATCCACAGGCTGCTCAGAGGCCCCTGGGGTGGAAGGGAGGACAGGGCAGTGGCTGCAGACACACCTCCAGTGACTCTGACCAGCTGCTCATGGTCTACATCACTCTGCTTTAGTGATAATGACTGTGTGTGCCTCAGTTTCCCCTCAGTGGAGGAAGATGACTATTTGGCTGCCAGGTTGTCAGCATATTCACCTTAAAATGTTGACATTATCTGAGCTAAACCTTAGGATAGAAGAGCTGCTTAAGTAAGAGGCAACTGTTATTGATGGACTCCATGAGAGAATCCCATGGGCTCATCCTGGTGTTTGAGGATCTGCCAGGAGCATCTTTTTTCCTCAGTTTGCTTCTGGGATGCTGACCTTTCTCTGACATTTGCTACATTCCCCAGGGCTGTCAGCTTAGATCCAAAACACTGTGGACCTGAGCGGTCAACCGAGTCTCAGGGGATAGACAGAACTGTGTTTTAGCCAGGATGTGGCTATTGCTGGTGACGAGCTCATTGGCACCCATTTAGCTGTTACCAGAACAGCCTTTCCTGGGAAGCCAATGCCAACCTGACACAAGGCTACTCAGGTCCCTGCAGTGAAGAACCATGAGACCAGGTTCATGGGAGGGGCTCTTAGCTGAGCTCTGAAAATTGCAGAGGTCTCTCAGACCATGTTCTGATATGGTATAGCAGGGTCATTCCCATGGTCTATGTCCTAGGGAGGGGTTCAGGGGGCTGCACTGAGACCAGTCTCCCTCTGCTGACTTACTCTTGTCAGACTGGTCATTCTGTCTGCAGGGACTCTGAAGGTCTGGGATTTGGGAAGGGGACTAATATTTTAGGAAGCTTGTCCACATTCCATGCATCCTGCCCTAAATGCCAAACCCAGCCTGGAATGTGATGCAGAGGTAATGAAGACAGAATTCAGTCTCAGGAGTGAAAAAGAATTCACCCCACCCAATCCCTAGAGGTCAGAAAGCAATCACTCACGGTACACATTAAGCTGTCCGAATGCTGTTTCTTTGGTTGAATTCTCATGGTAGGCCACTAGAGTGTACACTCCTGTGTCATTTGGGCTGACCTTCATTATCAGCAAGGTTCCATCCAACTCTACCATCTCTCGTCCTTTGTGGGAACGACCTCCTTCATATCTTCTCTCCCTCATTAAAACACCTGCAATTTTTTTATCATGTGTTTCCTCCTGTCCTCTGTACCACGTGAAGTTGACAGCAACGGGAGGCTTATTGCTGAATCGTAGACGCACATTCAGCCCTTGGAGAGCATCCACCGACACAATCCCCAATTGGGCGCTGGTGGGCAGGCACCAGTGGCTTAATAGTGAGGCTAGCATAGAAAAGAAAGAATTGATTAGTATTTGCATCTATGTATTGGGATGGAAAGATGAGGCCCCGGATTGTGAGCAAGTCTCTTCATCCCCCTGCCTTAGTCTGCATGTGAGTGTGACCTTGTTTTCCATGGTCAAGGTGAGTGGTAAAGGCAATGTCTGGCACTCTTGCTTAAGTATTTGACTCCTGTTGCCTGATGGCAATTAATATTATGATCAGTTTTTCATAACTTAATACTCAATGCTCAGTAACTTTGGAAATGAACAGCAATTTAGGTTTTCCTGCCTTGCACCACTTCTTCATTATTAGTTCTCTTTTTCCTGCTGAACCCCTGCTCCACAGCTCTATTTCCCTGTACTCTCAGTCCAAACAGGAGTCTTCCCTCTTTTCTCACAACACTGCACTCTTGAAGAGATCCAGCCAGCCTCCCTCTCAACTGTGTTCCTCTACCCCATGAGATTGTCACCTACTTACCAACCAGCAGGAGCCCTTGCCAGTGCACAAGTGCTCTGGGAGTACAGACTAAAAGGGATCCCATGCTGTCTGCCACCAGCTCCATGGCTCCCTGGATGTCCAGTAGCTCCCAGGCACCTCTGTTCTGATGGTGCAACCTGCTGTGAGTTCTACCTGTGCACTGAGCTTTATTCTGGGGCAAGGTGACTGGTCTTGTCATGTGATCTGGGGGCAGGGTCTGTGCTCAGGACCCTCCCACTCCCTGTTCTGAGCTTTCCCAACACTGTGCCCTTCTTAAAAGTTCATTGTCCCTCAATATTTTGGTATTCTGGGTAACATTGAGGCCTCTGAGCACTACACACATGCACCAACACACACACACACACACACGCACAAGCACAAACATAGAAACACACATACACACTAGCCCACACTCACACACCTTGCTAGCAGCCTGGGTTGTCTGGGTTCTGGGCATTCCCCACAGCTCCCTTTCAGGTACACTGTAGCCTCTCTCTTTCACATTAGACTTTGCCCTTCAGAATCAGAATCTTGGGCTACCTGAGCAAACCCTGATGCAGGGATGTCATTTGTTGTGTGCATCAAAACTCTTGTGACATTTGTAAACATTGCAACTCAAGTGACACCTTCAAATTGCTTCTTTAACAACAATCCAGCTCATGTGGTGCCTATTCAAAATGAGATCCCTTCATGTGAAGGTAGAACCATTTCTCTTGCCCTCCTATGCACAGGGGAATTCTTCAGGTGCTGTTAAACTTCAGATTCAGAACAACAAGTGTGCAGTGGGTCAGAGACTTTGTATCTCACAATCTCATGAAAGGTAGATCTTACCGGCCCATGGGGTACACTTGCAACAACAAGGCTGGTGGGTTAACCTGTATCCCTGAGAGGGTGACCCGCTCAACCTTAGCAGTGGTCTCTACTGAGTCTTGGTCTCAGGCCTCTCAGAACCACACAGAGAGCTCCCAGTGATCCCTCAAATGGGGATCATTTCTGTTGGTGACACAGAAATCCTCCTGGGAATCCAGTCTGCTTCCAGCTTTCAAATGCTCTGAAAAGGTTTTATTTCCTCCCAGCAGGAAGGTCATAGAGATGAGTCTGGAAATGAGAAGTGGGCCAGCTGACTGATAATTGCATAGAGGTTCTTCTTTTACCTCAGATGGTCACCAGACTGTCTTTTGTTTTTTGGCACAGGGACCCAGGACCAGGAATATGCTAGAGCCAGCTGTTTTGAGTGTGAAGGGGTGGAGGGTGTCCTGCATGTCTCAAGAAGAAAGGGCTGTGGTGAAACTCATGGGCCTGTGGTTTTCCTGATTCAAGGGACACTTTCAGGTAGAGCATCCCTCTCCCTATCTGCTTCTCAGGGCATCTTTGTGCTCTTTGATCCTGTCCAACAATTGAACCCCTCTATGTTCTTCTCTGCTGACACACATTCCATCTCTGGCAAGGTCTCCAAATAACAGCTAAATCAACAGAAGCTCCCAAAGCAGTAAAGGAATAGGACCAGAGAAGTGATTTGTTTCCCATTTTCCAATTCTGGTTGCAGGTTCTCTAAAGACAGCCATGTGGAATTTGTAAAAATGATAACCAAAGAATAAAACAATGATGTCTGCCTGAGTTAAAGGTCAGAAGGGACTTCAAAGAAGCTCCCTCAGTGCAGGCCTGTGGGTGGCTGACGTCACAGACCTGCATGTTCACTAAAAGAGCTCAGTTTTGTGATAGAATGTCTTTTATCATCTCTGTGATCTTGTTCCTTGAAGGTGCTGTGCACATGGATATGGAATGAGGACACTGGTGATGGTTCAATCAGCATGTATATCCATAAAAATGTCAAGTTTTTGTTAAAAAGATCATTTTTTTCATATTGGTTACTACTGAATTTATCTTCTTGACTAATAGTTCATCCAGAACTTTCAGTCCTTTGTTCAATAAGTAGATACAAAAGGATATTCACCTTATTCACAATATTTTGAACATTTTGGTGTTTTGTAGCTGTGGGTGTTTGTGTGTGACTTTTACCATGTGGAGTTTTCTTCCTTCCATTCCCACAGTTTCTGTCTTTCATTAGCATCATAACCACTTCTCTGTAGAGATTTACTTCACCATGTTATTCAATTTGCAGGGCACAAAATAAAGTCCTGTTCAAATTCAAACATTTTTAGATAAAACTTGGACAAATTAAAGGTCATGAGGACCAGTTTGGGCAATCTCAATGGCTTAATTAATTATTTAACAAGAGGTAAATATCTTCCCACTAACTGTTAAGTTCCCTGGGTCCCAGAGATGGATAGAGAATGTAAGCCTGCCTTCCCCAACTAACATAAACACTGGCATGAGGAGTGGGAACTATAGTTTTTGAAGTCACAATAATGTCTAGGAAAAGATCAAACAAAGTTCATAAGAGGAGAATTTCACCTGAGGATGAGTTTATGAAGGGTGTTATGGGAATGGTGTTCCATGCTGATTGTATGGAGATGTCCATGGGAACATTACAATGCTCACTGTGGATGATCTGGGCTAGGAGTGGGCAACTTTGGATTCATATTAAATGGGACTCCCTGTTCTTCCTGAACTTGGCTGGCTTTTTTCTCATTTAGATAGGGACATTTTTTGTCATTATTTTTTTCTAACAGGTTGCCTAGACCTTGGTTCTTATCTTTTCCTTCTGGATTTCCTATGATGCAAATATTGGCAAGTTTCATGTTATCCTGAAGATCCCTTACACTACCCTGGTTCTTTTGGGGTCTTTTATGTTCTGTTTTGTTGTTCTGACTGGGTGTTCTTTTCTACCTTGTCTTCCAACTCACTAATTCAGTCCTGCTTTTACTTCCTTCTAGCGTATTCTTCACTTCAGATGTTGTATTTTTCATTTCCAACTTGTTTTTATGCGTAGTTTACATGTCTTTCTTCATGCTGATATCCTTCCCAGTCAGTCCCTTGTAGCCCCCATAAAGTTTGTTGGAGTTTTCATGAGTTCCTTCAGCCTCCTTATAACCATTCTTTTGAACTCTGTGTCTGATAGATTGTTTATCTCAATTTCATTTAGCACTTTTTCTAGGGATTCCACCTTTCCTTTTAATTAGGGGTTGTTTCTTTGTCTCTCCATTTTAGGTAACTCTTTGGATTGTTTCTGTGCGATAGATTGATGTGATTTGACTCCATGCCTTAATGAGGGTGGCCTTCTGTGGTGGGGGTCTGTGAAGGCAGCAACATGCCCTCTTTGATGTCCTGAGCAGGGCGCTCTAGAGATGCCCTTTATGCAGGTTAAGTGGGCTCTGTTTTTATAATTGGGCTTTGATTGTTGCGGGTCTCATTATTTAGTGGGCTCTCCTCTCTGGCTGTCTAATTGACATTCACACACTCACCACATCTTTTATGCTGCTGTACATGTGCTGGTAGAACAAGACAGAACAACCCAGAAAACAAAACACACACCATCAAAAATAGGCCCCATCCAAAACAGCAATATCAACAACAAATGAACAGAATGAATAATGGTGGGTAGGGAAAAAAATATCATAAGAATTAAAGAAGAGCGTGAGATGATGAAGGAAGGAAAAGTGAATTTTGAGTGGGCAGAGAGAAGAAAGATAGTAATTAATAAGCTTAGGAATAGAAATAAGGCAAGAAAGGAAGAAAAAACCATTTAATTGTAAATGATGGTGAGATGGAGTAAGAAAAGGGAGCAGTGTAATATAATGTTTGGAATAAAAAAGAGATTAATTATTGGGAACAGAACTGAAGGAAAACGTCAAAGTAGCAATACCAATGACAAATGAGCAAAGGATTAATTAACATGAAAAGAGAATGATAATATTATAAGACAGAGATAAAAGAGTATGTGACATCTACAGGAAAAAAAAATGATTTGGGGAGGATAGAGAAAGGGGAAATAATAAGAGTAAAAAACAGATATCAGACTAAGAGAGAGAAAAACAAAATTTCAAGCAAAAATAAGAAAGGGCAGGAGAAAGGCAAATTGGGGTGAGATTGAAAAAAAGGAAGCTATGAGATTTGAAAATTAAAAAAAAATAAGTGAATGCATACAAAGAAATAGAAGAAGAACAACATCAACTGCAACATCAGTAACAAATGGGCAAAGATGAATTATGGTAGAAAAAGAGTCAGAATATTATGAGAAAGGGAAAAAAATGTGAGGTACCTATTGGAGCCATGAAAGCCTCATAGATGGGGCAGATCCCTGAGTGGTCCCACATGCCTGTGTTCACACAGCTCATGCCACTTCATAACAGCAGGACCAGTACAAAGTGGGTAGGACATGCAAGAGGCCTGGCTGGGCTCTCAGAGAGGTGGTAGCTGATGTGCCAGAAGGATATTTCCATAGTCTTGGGGCATCCCCCTGAGAAGTGTGGGGTCGAAGCCCCAGGCTGGGCTGCACAGCCTGCAACTCCAAGCCAGAAAGGCACCCAGATAACACCCACCCAAGGAAAACAGTGGGGTTTCTGCCTCCCTGGGAGAGACAGCTGAAGACGTGGAGAGCATTTTCAAGAGCCAAACATAAAATTTCATTTGCAGCCACTTACACTAGGCTCTGGCAAAGAGGTGCAGGGTGGACAAGAGATGCTTGAGGAGAGTATGGGAGTTAGAAAAAGGTCAGCCTCCTGAGAAAATGTTGCTCCAGGCAGCTCCTCATTCAGCACAATCAGCTCAGGGGATTCTGTCAATAAGAGATGCCTCTTATTTGAGTAGCTCTTCTATCCTAAAATGTAGGTCAGATACTGTGCCCATTTGGTGGTTCCTACACTGATATCCTGGCAGCCAAATGTTCATTGAGCAGAAACTGAGCCACAGGGAGACAGTCACACAGACCATGAGCAGCTGGTCACTCCCGGTCTGTCAGCAGCCACAGCCCTGTCTTCTCCACCCTGGGGGCCTATGAGGTACTTGTGGGTTCCTAAACCAACCATTGGTTCATATACTTTTCTCTTAGGCATCCTCAGCTCAGAATAATACATTCTGATCTGGACAGTGAAAGAAAATGAAGAAATCATCTGTTTTTACCCTAAAACCAAATTAGTGGTGGGCTTTCGTGCGTAGCTTTACCATGTCAAGTAGTTTCTTTTCTCTAAAGATTTATTTCACCATAACATTGAACCTCAAGGCAAGAAAATAAAATCCTACTCAGACAGAAAAAGAATGTTTATATAAAATTTCTCCTCCTTCAAGATGACAAAGACTGGCCCAGGCTCACTGTTAATGCTTAATTAGTTAAAAAGAGGTAAACCTGTTCCCACCTACTATAAAGCTCCCTTTGACCCAGATAAGCAGGTTACAAGGCTACTTTCTACAGCATACACAACAATTTATATAAGAAATGGTTGGGGGAAATGGGTGGGTGGGAGGGGGACAGAGGGGAGCAAAAAGGGGATGGATGTAATACAACAACAATAAACTTTAAAAAAAAAAAAATGGAACCTGATTTACTGTTGAAGTCTAAGAAAGTTCTAGGAACATATCAATACAAGCTGATACTACGGAGATCTTCATGGGAACATGTCAGGAGTCACCCTAAGGTTATCTGGGGTCAGAGAATAAGTGCATCCATCTTCTTGTACATTGACACTTGAATACAACAATCATCTTTTTTCAAGGAACAGTGTGTGTGCTGTGCATGGCTCAGATATCTGAGGAGGCAGGTGGCCCGGGTTCAAGTCCACTGTCAATCTATCACATCCTATTTCTCCCAGAGCCTGTGAGGTGACTACCCTCTAGCCAGCAGTACCACAGTCACAGAGTAGAAGGATGCATGACCTCAGGGTCATGACCTGATGCACAAAGGTGACCTCCACCCAGTTGTTCTTTAATAGTTTGTGCCTGCAGCTCTTTAAGAGAATGGAACTGTCCTGGGACCGTAGAACCCTCACCATAGACCTGTCGACAGAGAGGATCCTGGTGGCTGTCAGTGTGAAATCACCAACCCCTCAGTTCCTATAAAAGTCAGCCCATTGGGGAGGATGTGATAGATGAATGACCATCCTCTGACATCTATGTTATTAAATTCTGAATAAAGGGTTTTTTTTCTTTTGCACTTTAAATAATTATTGTGAAGGTGGAAAGTATTTAGGAAACTTGCTTTGATTCAACAAGCAACTTCTCAATCCCTGGCCTTTGCACATGCTCTGTGTTCTCCTCTTGAGCCTCTTACAGCTGCTTCTTCATGAGCTCTAGGTCAGCCCAGACTCATTCTCTATTAAATGCTTCTCTTCAGAAAGTTTTCACAGATTCTTGAGTTTTGGTCAGAATCCCGGTAATATGAGGTCTCAGTGTTCCCTATTTCACCCTCTAAACTATTATCACATGTGTAATTTCTTTATTTATTTATCAAAAAGCACTAGCCACCTTCTGCCTGACCCTGTTGTAAGCACTGGGGATAGGGCTGTGAAACAGAGCAGACAGAATCCCAGTCCTCATAGACCTGGTCTGCTGGTGGGGGAGTCACACAATAACCCAAACAACGATGGTAATAATGTGGTACAACATGTTATAAGGAATGCTTAGGGTGGTTTTAGTGTTTCAATTTTAAAAGGTTGGAGCCACAATGAGGATGTGAACTAATTAAAGCATACAGAGCCAGGGATTAGAAAAGATAAAACTGAGACAGGCCATCAGATAGATGTTTGGCTTTACTCTGAGTAAGCTGGGAGCCACAGGAAGGGTGAGCCATGAGTGATCTGTGTTTAGTGAAAGGAACTAATGCTTTTCCCCTAAAGATATTTATTATTCTGGGATATTGAGTTGAAGCTGTATTAATAAAGAAAATACAGAAAGAATTGTTGACCCTTTTTACATTCTGGCCAAAAGATGAAGACATGAAACCTTGATTCAGGAAGAGAAGGAGGATGTTCATATTAGCCTAACTTTATTGAGAATGGTAAATAGGGCTTCAGGCAGGTACCTGCTGGCCAGGTACCCCTGTGTCCCACTGACTCTGAGTTGGCTAGGAAGAATTTTATGCCATGTATGCTATGTTCTTCTCAGCTACTGCAAGCTGCCCATTCTAGCTTCTTACATTTATTTATGAGCCCATTCCCTCCCTTTTTTCCTCCATTGTCCAAAATATCATAGATACCTCAGATTGCCTCCCTTTCTTTGGAATCAGCATGCTTATGTGAACTCTCCATGTTCACATATTAAAACCTTGATTTTCTCTTGCTCATCTGTCTCTATTAATATTATGCTTAGTCCAGCCAGAAAAAGTCAGGGTGTGGGAAGAACAGCACTGATATTTCTTTAACTTTCCCATAGGGAGCAAGTGCTGTCATTTCTATGCAGGGGGCAGGACCAGCCTGAAATGAAGTGGTCAGTTCCTAGTTTTATTCTGAGCATGGAGTCAAGAGCATTTCCTGAAGGATTAGATGTGTGGTATGAGAGAAATAGGCACATTCAGAAAACAAGAAGATTCAGGAAAGCTCTGAGGAAGTACATTGAGGTCAGAAATATCACTGGGATCAACAATGTCGAGGCATCTTCAGGTGCCCTAAAGTAATTACTTGTTGAATAAAAAGTTGGACATCAGCAATAATGTCCAAGTTGTTTCTCTCACCCACTATCATGTCCCCAGGGCCTTGGACAGTGCTTGGCATGTTCTTAGGAAGAGTTCCGTATACATTTCTAGATCAACAATTGAATCAGGGATGAACAATCTAGAGCATCTTCTGCCTACCCATACACAACATTTCTCACTAACTGAAACATTTCAAAGATGACACAAACACACCATGCATGTACCCACCTTTATAAACCCACTTTTTACAAAATCTTGTGTCAGTATTTTCCAGGAGCATTCATCCTGTATGTATTTTTGAAACTAAATTAATATAAATGTGTGGAAGTGATAGTGAAATGGAACCAGCATCCTCCTGTGAGACAGCCCTCCACCCCCAGTTCCTCAACATTCAAGACATGAGTGAGTTTTTAGGCAGCAACAAGCTCACCATGTGCTGGTTAACACTGTGTGTAAACACATATGGAAGGAAACCATTAAGCGGAAATAATAGTAGTGTAAACTCGGGTATGGGACATAAATCCGGATCACAAAATACCTAGTTCTTCCTGAACACTCTAAAAAATATCATCACATGTTGTGTTGACTTTCCAGGAACTAAGACCCTCATCAGAGGGAAGCCATGGACAAGAAAGCATGGAACAGTTTTCTTAGAGTTTCCAACGTAGTTCTTAGTTTTGCAATAGTAAGTCCAAAGTTGATACACTTAGATAAATTTAACCATACTTCAGTATTTTCTCTTGGTTGGTAAAAACTTAGGTCCCCGATGACTTTAAGTAAATGACCTGATGGACTAGAAATTAGCTTTTAGTTCAACTTGTGGAACCAGCCTAAGACTCTGGTGCTACTGTTAATGGAAGCAAAGTTGATACCCAGATATGTCTGTTAGTACATTCATTTTTATCTAGATATTGAAAATCAAAACCCTTAGAACAAAACCCTCTGACCTCCCCCTCAATTGCCTAGAAAACATGTAAGTAAAAAGCCAGCTCAAAAGGGGTCAATCATATAACCATGCCAAGCAAATATTTATTTACCAACATTGCATTGCTTTCTCCATGCTAGTGGCTTCCTTGTCTTTTGTTTTTTGGTTTTTTGTTTTTTATTTAACCTTATTGTTGTCGTATTACATCCATCCCCTTTTTTGCTCCCCTCTGTCCCCCTCCCCACCCACTCATTCCCCCTTCCCAAAGTCAATCCCACCTGTTGTCCATGTCCATAGTTCCTTTATGCTAGATTCTTGTGTAAACTGCTCCCCTTCCTTGCCTCTTCCTTCGCCCACCCCCAACTCCCTTCCCCCTGACCACTGAAGCCCTATTCACTGTATTTATATATTTGCTTCTATTTTGCTTGTTGTTAGTTTTGTTCATTAATGTCCTGTAATGGGTGAGATCATATGGTACTTGTC
Organism: Noctilio leporinus; assembly: GCA_004026585.1. Classification (NCBI taxonomy): domain Eukaryota; kingdom Metazoa; phylum Chordata; class Mammalia; order Chiroptera; family Noctilionidae; genus Noctilio; species Noctilio leporinus. Next base: position 2,202 of record PVIW01015993.1, on the reverse strand, counting down.
CTTCACTGACTGGCTTTTTCATTAAGCATAATACTCTCTAGTTCCATCCATGTTGTTGAAAATGGTAGGAGTTCCTTCTTTCTTTCTGCTGTGTAGTATTCCATTGTGTAAATGTACCAAAATTTTTTGATCCAATCATCCACTGATGGGCATTTAGGCTGTTTCCAGCACTTGGCTATTGTAAATAGTGCTGCTATGAACATAGTTGTACATAAGGAGACAGACAACCAATTAAAAAATGGGCAAAGGACCTGAACAGACAACTCACTGAGGAAGATATACAAAGGACCCAGAGGCACATGAAAGAATGCTCAACATCACTAGTCATCAGAGAGATGCAAATTAAAACCACAATAAGATCCCACCTCACACCTGTCATAATGGCAATCATCAGCAAATCAATAAACAATAAGTGTTGGTGAGGATGTGGGGCAAAGGGAACCCTCATACACTGTTGGTGGGAATGCAGACTAGTGTAGCCACTGTGAAAAACAGTATGGGGTTTCCTTAAAAAACTGAAAATAGAACTGCCTTTTGATCCAGCAATTCCACTACTTGCACTATACCCAAAGAATCCTGAAACACCAATTCATAAAAACCTATGTACACCTATATTCATAGCAGCACTATTTACAATAGTGCAGAGGCAAGGAAGGGAAACAGTTTAGACAACAACCTAGTATAAAGGAACCATGGACATGGACAACAGGTGGGATAGACTTTGGGGGGAATGGGTGGGTGGGGAGGGGGACAAAGGGGAGCAAAAAGATGGATATAATACAACAATAAAATTTTTTCAATGCAAAAAGAAAAAGAAAAAAACCTTTATTGCTGTGATGCTTTATTATAAAAATATAGGTAAGAAATAGGTAAACGGAAGAAACTCACAGGGCAGGCCATGAGGGTAGAGGCATGGAGCTTCTCTATTTTCTACAAATGCCCATTTCTCAGCATCTCCATGTGTGCTCACCAACATGGAATCTATCTGATCCCTAGGTTAGGGTTTGAAATGGAGTTTTCTTTTTGTTTTTTGGCATGGCCGATTAAATAATCTGCCATTGATAATTACCTCCAGCTCCTCTCCCCTTTCAGGAGCTGGAATGGCTGGGCTGTGTGAGCTAGGAAGGGACCACATACTAAACCTGACAAGCTCAGAGGGTCCTACAGGCTGAGCCTTCCAAACTCAAAACCTAAAGTCATGAGGTGGAAAGATGGGAAAATTCAACTTTCCAACTAAAATTAAGGCATGGCAAGTAATCTTGTTTTAGGCTGACATCTTCCCTCACAAAGGTCAATCTTTACCTCAGCAGAGACCTTTTTGCTTTTTGCATCTATGATAACAAAACTTTGGAATGTCAGGGTAGTCTTTTCTAAGTTATGGCACCAGAGCAAAGACTACAAAATCATTCTTATTAATTTTATTTTAATTGCCAATTGCTGATTATTCTGTCCCAACAATATAAAAATATATGTACTTATTTGTTTTACTTTTTATTCAGTTTCAAAGATTACCCCACTTTGCTGCCATAATCTATCACCATTGTTTCCAGGGAAATTCTTATGCCCCCTGCCCCTTGATTGGAATATAATAAATGAGGTGCAAAACTGCCATTCTCTGGAGACATTGTCTCAATCCATTGTAATTCTACTTCTTGGTAATTGTCAGTTTGCCTCAAATAAAATCATAAAAATTCTCTACAGATTTCAGCATTTTTTTTTTTAATTTTATTGTTGTTGTATTACATCCATCCCCTTTTTGCTCCCCTCTGTCCCCCGCCCCACCCACCCATTCCCACCAAAGTCAATCCCACCTGTTGTCCATGTCCATGGTTCCTTTATACTAGGTTCTTGTCTAAGCTGCTCCCCTTCTTTGCCTCTACCTCCCCCTGACCACTGCAGGCCTATTCCTTGTATTCATACACTTGGTTCTGTTTTGCTTGTTGTTAGTTTTGCTCATTATTGTCCTGTAATGGGTGAGATCATATGACACTTGTCCTTCACTTACTGGCTTATTTCACTAAGCATAATACTCTCCAGTTCCATCCATGTTGTTGCAAAGGGTACAAGTTCCTTCTTTCTTTCTGCCATATAGAATTCCATTGTGTAAATGTACCAAAGTTTTTTGATCCAATCATCCACTGATGGGCACTTAGGCTGTTTCCAGCACTTGGCTATTGTAAATAGTGCTGCTATGAACATAGG
>PVIW01015992.1:0-17962 GCA_004026585.1 Noctilio leporinus | reverse complement strand
GTTTTGGGCTGTTGTGTGTTCATTGTCATTTGTTTCCAGGAACTTTTTGATTTCATCTTTGATCTCATTGTTGACCCCTTCATTGCTTAAAAGCATGTTATTCAGTCTCCATGAGTTAGAGAATTTTTGGGTTTTTCCCTTGAATTTGGTTTCTAGTTTCAAGCCATTGTGATCTGAGAAGATACTTTGTCTGATTTCAGTTTTCCTGTATTTGTGGAGGCTTGTCTTGTGACCTACCATGTGGTCTATCTTGGAGAATGATCCATGTGCATTTGAGAAGAATGTGTATTTTGCTTCTTTAGGGTAAAAGACTCTGTATACATCAGTTAGGTCCATTTCCTCTAGAGTGTTGTTCAATGCCACAACATGTCTGGGGATTTTTTGTTTGGAAGATCTGTTCATTATTGACAATGGGGTATTAAAATCCCCTACTATTAGTATGTTGCTGTCTATGTCTTTCTTAAAGTCTTCCAAGATTTTCCTTTTATATTTCGGGGCTCCTTTGTTGGGTGTGTTTATGTTTATCAGAGTTATTTCTTCTTGATGGATTGTTCCCTTAAGTATTATGAAATGTCCATCTTTGTCCCTTTTTATGTCCTTCATTGTAAAATCTATTTTATCTGAAATCAGTATTGCTACTCCTGCTTTTTTTTCACGTCCATTTGCTTGATATATAGTTTTCCATCCCTTCACTCTCAGTCTGTGTCGATCTTTTGTTCTGAGGTGGGTCTCTTGAAGACAGCATATATGTGGGTCATCTTGTCTTATCCATTTGGCTGGGCCTTCTGCAGCCTGGCTGGGTTTTAGGGCTGCCGGTGTTCTGGAGCCCGCAGGGAGCCCCCTCCCACTCCTGGCGGCGGTTTCTGCCCTTGATGAGCACCCAGCACTTCTGTAGGGCAGCCCGCAACTTCGCTGGTCCCTGTGACCACTGGCCCCACCCCCGCAGTTCCAGGAGGAGGCCAGGCCTGTCAGTTAACACTGTCCGGGGTCCGCCTACACTGTCCCGCCCTTCCAGGGTCGGCGCCACTCCTCCATGCCAACCAGCTCTCCTCAGAGTCCTTTATGCGGCCTCTGTGATCAGCCCCTCCCAGGCGTGGGCAGTGCAGCCTTTGTCTCCAGCAATGGCGGGTCAGTTACCCCCCCCCCCCCCCCCCCCCCCCCCCCCCCCCCCCCCCCCCCCCCCCCCCCCCCCCCCCCCCCGCCCCTGCCACTAGTCACTAGTTCCGGCTGGCTGGCTTGCCGTTTGGAGTTTCCCGCAGAGCCTGGGGGCCTGTGTGGTTGCACAGGGCTGGGCCTCCCCCCTGGCAGGGGCTTCTAGCTGCTGTTTCCCCGGTGGCCCAGCAGCTCCGTTTTCAGCCCTCTTGCCGCCCCGGCCGGTGCACTTCCTGCTCCCCAGCTCTGGCTTCCCTCAGGACTCTTCTCCTCCTCCTCTAGCCCCGCATGGAGCCTCCTCTCCCTGTTGCCCGGGGTGAGTCTCTCACACAGTCCCTCCCCTGCAAGAGTTCAATTCCGCGTTCCCTACGGCGTTTGCCCTCGCTGCCCGCATTTCACTGTTGAGACTTCCAGTCGCCAGGGAGCCCGGAACTGGCCCCAGTCAAACGTGCCCCTCTGGGCAGAGCCGCCCCTGCCCAGAGCCGACCTCGGCCCGCCGGCCGGTCGGTCGGGAACGCCTCACCTACTGTCCTGCTGGCCTCCTCTGCCTCTGGGCTCTGCTCCCCTGTGTCCAGATGTTGCCCGCTCCAATTCCTAGGGTCCTGAGGACGTCTCACGCTCCCTATCCTGTCCTCCAGCTGCTTTGGTACTCGAGAACACCATCAGCACTGCTCTCTACTCTGTCGCCATCTTCTGGGAAACTCTTTATTTCTCCTTCCATTTTGGATGAGAGCCTTGCCTTGCTGGGTAGAGTGTTCTTGGTTACAGGCCTTAATTTTCCATAACTTGGAGTATTTTTTGCCATTTCTTTCTGGCTTGTAGTATTTCTGTTGAGTAATTATTTGGCAACCTTCTTGGAACCCCCTTATATGTTATTTACTGTTTCTCTCCTGATGCTTTTAAGATTGTTCCTTGTCTTTGAAATTTGCCATTTTAGTTATGATGTGTCTTGGAGTGGGTCTGTTTGGGTTCATCTTCATTGGGACCCTCTGTGCTTCCTGCACTTGAGCGCCATTTTAGCTGATCAATTTAGGGAAGTTTTCTGTTACTAATTTTTTGAACAGGATTTCTATCCCTTGTTGCTGTTCTCCTTCTGGTATCCCTGTGATAATGGATATTACTGTATTTCATGTTGTCCTGCATCCCTCTTAAAACCTCTTCTTTCTTCTTCAGTCTTTTTTCATTTTGTTGTACTGTCTTGGAATATTTTTCCATATGTTGTCCTCTATCTCACTGACCTAATCCTCTGCTTCCTCTAGCTTGTTGTTGATTCCTTCTACTGTATTCTTCAAGTTGGAAATTGTATTCTTCATTACCTCCTGGCTCTTACTGATAGTTTCTATGTCCTTTTTAATGCTGGTATAATTCTCAGTAAATTCCTTGTAGCTTCCTTGGAGTTCATAGTAGTTCCCCTGGAGTTGTTTGTAGTTTCTTTGAGCTTGCTGAACTCATTGAGTTTCTCCATCATCATTATTTTGAATTCAGTATCTGATAGTTTGTTTGCCTCTTTCATTTAGTGGTCTTTCTGGGCATTCCTCCTTTCAGTGATGGACTGTTTCTTTTCCTCCCCATTTTTAGGTATCTCTTCTTGTTTGCTTTTGCTTTTTTGATTGGGCTTCTCTGAGTTCTTATCTTTGTGGTGTGACATTCTGTCATGTAAAGGTGCACTTTCTTTACTTCCTTGATTTATCTGCGGTGATGTCAGATCATTGCATGGACTAGGCTTAGTCAGCCAGTTGGAGTCAACCAGTGATCCTCTGTGTTTGTGCCCTTCAGCTTTTAATTTAATTACTCTGTATTCAGCTGTCAGGTGTATAGACCACTGGGCGGGACCAATTCATTCAGCTGTAAACCAGTCAATCTGTGATCAGTGGTCACTTTAGGCACCACTGAGCAGGGCCAATTAATGCAATTGTAATTCAATCAATCTGTGATTAGCCACCTGGCTCAGGGGTTGCTTGTGGGGGACAGATTGTTTCAGTTGTAATCCAATGAATATGTGATCACCCTAGGTACTGATGGGCAGGGCCAATTGATTCTGTTGTCATCCAATGAATTGTGATCAGCTGCCAGGTTCAGAGGTGGCTGGGCAATACAAATTGATTCAAGTGTAAATCAAAGAGTCTGTGATCAGCTGCCAGGCTCAAGCACCTCTGGGTGAGACAGATTAATTCAGTTGTAAATCAATGAATCCATGATCAGCCACCAGTCTGGGACCCCGCTGAGTGGGACAGATGGATTCATTTGTAAATTAACAACTCTGTTATCAGCTGCCAGGCTCAGATACCATTGGTGGGCAGGACAGATTGATTCAGTTGCAAATAAATGAATCTCAGATCAGCTGCCAGTCCCAGGTGCTTCTGGGTGAGACAGACGGATTCAGGTGCAAACCAATGAACCCATGGTCAGCCTCCAGGTTCAGATGCTGCTGTGTGGAGCAGATTGATTCCAGTGGGCGGGGCTCAGACAGAAGCTGCTTGGCACCCCATAATCCACTTGTGGTGGGTGTGGGTGATGAGTCAGCACTGGGACCCATTTGGTTTCTCCCTTCACTTCTCTCCTCTAAGCCATCACTGCAAACTCTCCCCAAGTATCTCCAGTCCACACTGCCCTACCTCCATGGAAGCCCAGGGTAAGTGGGTGCCAATGTATTTTCATTGTGGTCACCTTAGTAATCCTCTGTCTCCAGCATTTTCAGGCTAGCAATCTTGCGGCTTTCTCTCTTCAGCTGGCTGCTGTTCTACTCCCAGCTTGCTGTAGTAGGTTGGGACACTCAGCTGGGGTTTCAGAACCCACCCTTCTCAGATGAATCCCCTGGCTCCATCCCTTTGGCTGCTGCCTCCAGTGTGGGCCCAGACAGCTCTCTCATGTTTTCATGATTCGTACCAGTCATGTGATGAAGCGGCCTCTTCTGTTCTGTCCGTGGTTATAGGACTTCTTTCCAGCTGGTATTCTGTTGGTTATTCCAGATGATGTTTTCCCAATTAAGTTGTAATTCCAGATTGGTCCTGGGAGGAAATTGGTATAGTTCCACTTACTCTTCTGGCATCTTGGAATCTCTATGGAGTCTTTTTCTCTCAACACCTGTGGGTTGCTGGGCATAGCCCCCACCCTGCTGAGCTCCCATTTGGGCCCACTACTGCTGCCCAGGGGCTCCTGCCTGCAAGTGCTGGGCCTTGGGGAGTGGGGCAAGTGCTCTGTCAGTCCAGGCAGGCCCTGGATGCCTCACTGGCTGGGCCAATCTGCCAGCACCTGGAGTGGGTTGCTGGCTAGGTCGGCAAGGGGCTCCCACAGTATCCTACAAATGTGCTCTGCTCATCCGGTCAGGTCTCTACAATCTCTGGATCAGTTGCACCAGAATCCAAACACTTTCCATACCAAGTCCCTGAGTCTTTCACCTGTCCCACGTTTCCTGCTTTCTCCTCTTGCTGCTCAGAAACAAGGGCAAACACTCAATGCTGTGCCCTTCCCTGTTGCCATCTTCCCTGTTTGATTTGTAATAATTTAGACCTATTTTCAATTAAAAATATAAAATGAGCCCTGGCTGGTAGCACAGTGGATAAGGTGCCGGCCTGCGAACCCAAAGGTCGCAGGTTCGATTCCCCAGCCGGGGCACATAACCAGGTTGCAAACCAGGTCTCCAGTCAGGTCTGTGGCTGGAGGCAGGTGAAACACAACCATACATTGATGTCTGTCTCCCTCTCTGCCTCTCTCCCTTCCCCTCTTTCTAAAAATAATGAAATAAAATCTTTAAAAAAAATAAAATAAAATAAAATGATTGATATTTAAAATAGGGGTTTCTTATATTTATCTTTAAATTATGTAATTCATATTCTGAATATATTTTATATATAAATACATTTAAAGGAGATAATCTTTCTTCATGCAACTGATCACAATTTTAATATGTTCTTTTATTTCTGAATTTTGACAAAGGATGTAAGATTTTTAAAACTGCAGTCACATATCAATTTAATATGTATGTTTTTTTGAAATGGCAAAATCCCTCAGGGCTGTGTGATTGTTGCTATTGTGTGTATTTAAAGTTTATAGCCAAACGTAACTGAATAAACCATGGAACACATTTTCTCTCCATTCCTGAAGAAGGAAGATTGTTATTGGTCATTTGCTGATAAGTCTTGTCTCCATCTCATATGTCTTACTTGCAGTTTGTTTTTCATTATTCTAAGTACACACAATCCATTTTACACTTGCTTGTCTGTCATTATATGACCTTATGGTGCAAGAGTTGCTATCCTAGCGACATACCACTATGATTATTTGTTCTACTCATATTCAAAAGAATATTCACTAACAGGAGAGATCATAGCTCAGCTACTAACAAATCTGTCTTGTGATTTAAGGATCACACAGACCTCTGTGGGAGGCAGGAGAGAGAAGCAGTAGGTGTTAGATGAGAAGCTAATATGAAAGACCCATGGACGTGGACAAGGAGGTGGGGGTTGACTGTGGGAGAGGGGAGGAGGGGTAGAGAGGAGCAATGGGGGGGGGAAATGAAACAATTGTAACACAACAATAATAAATCAATAAAAAATAAGAAAAGAGGAAAAAAAAAAAAAAAGGATCAGGCATAAAGAGCCCTTAGAAAGGACTCTTCAGATATGGGGCAAGAGCTCAAAGTAGGAATCTCATAGGCCTGGAAGTCCCATTCTAGTCTGCCATGTACAGGCTGTGTACGTTTAGAAGTACTTTGTAACTTTTCTCAGGTCCCTTTTTCCCTATTGATAAAATGCGTTTGCTAGCCCCACCTCATGGGGCTGCTGCTGTAAGGAACAGAAAGGAAAGACCTTGGCAAATCGCTAAGGGTATAATATAAACCAGCTCTCTTAAAAAAAACACAAAAAACAAACAAAACTAACAAATCCTGATTTGCCTTTATAAATGCAGTATAAATCCTCCCACCATGGTCGGTTTCCAACTATGAATGATTTAACAGCCACCTGGCGAAGTTTCTGAATATTTAACAGTCCCCTGGCACCAACACATGAGGGACAGCTTAGCACTCAATAAATGGCAGTAATTATTTCTTACAAGTTACCTTTTGTATTCTACTAATCTAGGAATTTTTTTCTTGTTTGATAAGATTCTGTATAGATGGAGGGTGTGAAAGTTAAGGAAATAATAGTAATTTACAATGTTTAAAATAATAATGATTTCAAGTAACAAAAAAGAGCTATCATCACTATTTTGAAAATAGGTGAAAAATTATAAGAAAACATTTACTAAGAAATGTGTTAATTAAATGATCTAGAAGTAATAATAAGGATCACTTCGTAAAATGTTCCAGGTGTATTAAATTTAATATTACATTTTTCAATATTAGTTTAGAAATGATTTAACTTTTCTGGTTTTAGGTTCTTAATCTGCACAAAAGAATTCTAACAGGAAAATTGTGTGCATTTAATACTTAAATAGTGATAAACAGATAGCCATTATATTAAAGTCAAATACTATACAAAAAAGATTCCTTTAGTTTTATCCAGTAACTGTTTTATGGTTACTGAAAACTGAAACTGCTCCAGGACATCTAGTCATTTTAAGCCTGAAAATACTTTTAATGTAACAATGAACATCTCAATATCCAAAGTACAAATTGTAGGCAATATAGCAGGGAATGGTGAGACTTGAGAGTAGTAGATTAAATCAGTTTGTGCTGAGAATACCACTTTGCCGGGGCATGTTCTGGCTCAGAAGCAGTGCTGGGACCATGTGCCTGGGAAAATATGTGTCAAACCCAGGGGCATTTGGTGAGGAAAAGATGATTTACTCCAGTGAAACTCCTCTGTCCATTTCTGCAAGAGGAGTCTTTAATATTGAGGCACTGAAGGAAGAGAGGACATTTTCTCTGTTAATTTCTCCCACAAAGTAACAAATCACTGGAACTATAGCTATGCATGGTATTGCCTACAATACCAGATTTATGTATCCAGAGCAGGGCTTTATGGAAGATTGGGTCAACTGTGTACATTAGAAGCTGCAATGCCCACTAGAGTGAGAGATCCTCACTGTGGTATGTGGCCCCAAATGCAAACACTTGTGTCTCCGGGGCTGCTTATGTCTGTTTCTAAATGCCTGTGACTGTACAGATGTACTATTCCTAGAAATGTAATAGATGTGCATGAAAACATGCTCCATGAAGTAATTAAGTGGCATTTTGGGTGTTTGATCAGATTGGGGGAAAGAAAGATTGTATTTTCTTTCCTTTCATTTGTATACATTAAAACATATATCGGTGGTGAATTATTTTTATGATTATCACAATCCTAGTATGGGGCAAAGGTTACATGGTTTAGCTGATTAATATTTTTTCAGGTTCATATTACGTATTTAAGTAAAGTGAAAAGGACACTTTTTAAAAATCATATTGACACAAAATGGGGTTACTTGGAGTCCTTGTGCAGATACATTATCAGTCTCTGGGAAAACCAGATGGTATGCTTATAGATTAGATCCAAAAACTGTGAGCAACATCCATTGGCAGGTTTTTCATTTGTCCACTTTTTGGACTCTTTCCCACAAAACTAATCATTAATTTAAATATTGGCATATTACAAGGTAATACTGGAAGATTTTCCTGGAATCAGTACCTATCAGAAATTAAAATGGGTATATTTTAAGAATTGTAGGAGGAGGGTTTCCATAAGCAGTTCAGTGCTGATTCTTCTTTTATACCCTTACTTTTATCCCCCATATAATTTTTTTCCATTTTATGCAATTTACTCTGCAAGTAAAATCCAAAGTTAACAGAACTATTTAGAAAACAAATATATATAGGATACTTTGGCAAGTTATTTTTTAATAGCATAATTCTCTTCAGAGCTTTTTAGGGAATGAACAGAAGGATTGAAACCATAATAAATCCTACTTTATTAAAACCTAGATTTATGGTTCATCCTTTGGATAAAACACTGCCTAACTAGAAAGTATTAATTTTGAGTGAGATGTGTTGGCTTTGGGACATAATAATTTACAATGATTACAATCATTGAGTGTGGATTGACTATTTGGCATCACATTATATCATTAATTTTCAGAACAGCTCTGTAAGTTAGTGTTTTTATTATCTTTCCCCTATGTAGTTAAAGAAACTAAGACTGAGAAATTTGAAGTAATTTGTCCAAGTTTACAATGCTGGTAAGAGGTTACATAAAGGCCTGCTGATAGAGAGTCCATATTTTTAACCACTGCATTATACTGACCACCAAGATTCATTATTCAATAATTGCTGCATTGGAAAGTGTGGAAATTGCACCGTTTTTGTGTGGATGGTGGCATGGGATCTCTGAGTCATTGACACCTTGTTTTTTTGCCTGTAGGCCCCTGGGGAAGGTGTACAGGAGACTGTGGGCCGGGAGGAGTCCAGACTCGCACAGTGTGGTGCTTTCACTTTGAAGGTTGGACAAGTCACCTCTCTAACTGTGATGAGAACAATAGGCCTCCAAAGGAACGAAGCTGCTTCCGAGTCTGTGACTGGCACAGCGACCTCTTCCAGTGGGAGGTTTCTGACTGGCACCGCTGTGTGCTAGTTCCTTCTGCCCTCAGCCAAGACAAACCTCGCCTTGCAGAGTGCATGACAGCTCAGCATGGACTGCAGCACCGGACTGTGCGCTGTGTTCAAAAGTGGAACAGAACCCTGGTTTTAAATGAAATATGTGAACACTTTGCTCCTCAGCCCCCCACAGAACAAGCTTGCCTCATTCCTTGCCCCCGGGATTGTGTTGTATCTGAGTTCTCACAATGGTCCAAGTGTAGCAACAGATGTGGAAAGCAACTGCAGCACAGAACTCGAGTAGCCATTGCTCCCCCTCTCTATGGAGGTTCTCAGTGTCCCAATCTGACCGAGTCAAGAACCTGTGACACCCCCATTTCCTGTCCTCTTGGGGAAGAGGAATATACTTTTAGCCTTAAAGTTGGGCCATGGAGTAAATGTAGACTGCCTCACCTTAAGGAAATTAACCTAAGTGGAAGAACTATTGTGGATTTCAGCCCTGATTCAAAGGAGCGAGGCACCCTTAGACATCAAAGTTACAAGCCACATCACCATGCCAAGACCTGGGACATAGAGATAGGTTATCAAACCCGGCAGGTTTGGTGTACAAGAAGTGATGGGAAAAATGCTGTGTTAAGGTAGGAGACCTTTGGTGTTTATGTCTTTGACTCACCTAAATATTGTACAGTATAAGTTTCTTTATGATTTTCTACAAAAGGAAAATTGTAATTAGGTTTGCAGCTTGGATTTTTAGACGTTTTATTTGAGGAGTCTTCTGTACCAGTTATAAAAATTTCAGAGTATCAAGCAGGCAATGTTCTGAATTCTTGCATAATTGATAGTGCAACTATATTGGATGTTATATATTTCCACATTTTATTAAATATCAACCAGTTGAAACAAAAGTCTTTTGTTACTATAGTAACAAAGATATGGTAGTATTCAAGTTCACTCTCAAATGTGTGATGTAAATTATTTAAATATTCATTTAATTATTGCTTTTCATAATATTTATGTTTCTTAAACTTGTTTTCATGATTAGTATTTTTTTAAAATTTGAGGTGTAGATTGCCTGTAGTAGTACTATTGAATAATATCCCATGGTGCTTTCTTTGGCATGATTTGATAAAAATAATAACTTGAACAGCAAGAATTAGAAATACAATCTATGGAAGGAACAAACCTTTTCAAAGCATAGTTTAAATTTCAAAATTATTTGTAATTGTTTTACTTTAAGTTCTAGTATAAAACATCATGGCATAAGCACAAAGAATTATGTTGAAAGCAATATTTGTTTAATTTTTCCCCAGAAAGTCTTAAATGAAAGTGCTAGTATATTGCCAAGTTTATTCTACATTAAGATGCCTTTCAATAATATTTAAATTGCCAAACAATTAAATACTTATATTTAGAATTAATCATTATCATCAGTTACTATTTTCTGGGGATTCACAGCTGTCTGGGAGAGCCTCAAAAGGCTACCTCTTGCAATTCAAGAACAAAGTACTTGAACAAAGTGATGATGATTTTTCCAACTGACTTCACAAATGTTCATATTTTATCTTTGATGCTTCATTCCGATTTATGCCATATACAGTTTTCAAGTCTGTTGAAGTGATTTTCTGCCTTTTTCTTGCCTGCCTCTATGAAGCCTATAAGATTAAGCAGATGATTTGGGTGATTATTATTTGAATACATATGTAGAATTCTGTAAAATCATTGTTTTCTTAATACTCCACATTAGATTATCACATAGAATCTTTTCATTTTTATTCTGCTTGCTTATAATCATGTTCTTTTAAACTATTAGCAGACTTTATTTTTAGAGCAGTTTTATATTTACATAAAAATTAAGTGGAAAATACAGTTCCTATATACCTTCTTATCACTCCCCTGACACACCACACTGTTTCACACACATGTCTTGCATTACTGTGGTATTTGTTACAATGGATGTACCAATATTGATACATTAATATCAATGTATCACAGTACTTTTAGAGTTCACTGTTGTGTTATACATTATATGGGTTTGTACAAATATACAATGACCTGTATCCATCATTGCTATATCATACAAAATAGTTTCACTGCCCTAAAAATCTCCTGTACTCCATCTATTAATCTTCGTCTTCTTTCCCCTGAAACCTTGTTAACCAATGACTTTAGTGTCTTTTTAGTGTTGACTTTCTCCAGAATGTCATAGAATTGGATTAATGTAGTATAAAGCATTTCTGTTGAGCTCCCTTCACTTAGCAATGTACATTTAAAGTTTTTCCATGTCTATTTAGGGCTTGATAGCTCAGTTCTTTTTATCACTGAGTATCCCATTGTCTGGATGTACCACAGTTTATTTATGCATTTGACTATTGCAGGGCATCTTGGTTGCTTCCAAGTTTTATAATTGTATATAAAGCTGCTATTAAACATTCATGTGTAGATTTTTATGTGGACATATGCTTTCGATGTGTTTGGGTAAATACCAATGAGCACAATTCAGATAGTATTATAATAAGAATATGTTTAGTTTATAGCAAATTGCCAAAATATCTTTTAAGATGGTTGCATAATTTTTTATCCCCAACAACAATGAATGAGAATTTCAACTACTTCACATACTGACCAGATTTAGTGATCTCAGTGATTTGGGTTTTAGACATTTTAATAGATATGTAATGATATCCTGTTGCTTTAATGTGCAATTCCTTAATATATGATATTCAGTATCTTTCATAGGCTTATTTGGAATCTGAAAAGATGCCAAATCTTTTGGTGAAGTGTCTTTTTTACATGTCTTGCCTATTTATTGAGTTGTAGTTGTTTTTTTCTTATTGTTGAATTTTAAGAGGTTTCTTTTTTCTTTCTTTCTTTTTCTCCCTTTTTCTCTTTCTATCCCCCTTTCCCTCCCTCCCTTCCTCCTTCCCTCCCTCCATCCATCCTTCCTTCCTTCCTTCCTTCCTTCCTTCCTTCCTTCCTTTCGTTTATTCTTTCTTTCTCTCTTTCTTTTTTGTATATTTTGAATACCAGCCCTTCTCAGGTATGCGTTTTTAAATTATCTTCCAGTTTGTGACCTGTCTTTGTTATGTTAATAATTTCTTTACAAAGTTCATTTTGTCAATATTTCTGTCATGGATCGTTCTTCGGGATTAAATCTTTAAATAATCAGCCCTGGCTGGTGGCACAGTGACTAGGTGCTGCTGGCATCCAAACCCAAAAGTTGCTGGTTCGATTCCCAGCCAGGGCACATAACCAAATTGCAAGCCAGGTCCATAGCTGGAGGCAAGTGAAAGGCAAACATACATTGATGTTTCTCTACCTCTCTGCCTCCCTCCCTTTCCTTCTCTCTAAAAATAATAAATAAAATATTTTTAAAAATATCACCAAAGCCAAGGTCAACAATTTTTTAAATGTTATTTTCTGGAAGTTTTATATTTTACATTGAGGTTTATGATCTACTTTGAGTGAATTTTTCTGAAAAGTGTAAGGTCTTCACTCACTTTTTTGTTGTTGTTCTATCACCATTTGTTAAAAAAAGACAATCCGTTCTCCACTGAATTGCCTTGCTGACTTGTCAAAGATCAGTTGACTCTATTTGTGTGGATGTATTTCAGGACTATCTTCATTAAATCGATCCATTTATATATTCCTTGCCAATAACACACTGTGTTTACTACAATAAAGCTTTAGTATTATAAGTCATAAATTGAGTAGTGTCAGTCCTATAACTTTTTTAGCATTGTATTGACTCTTCTAAGTTTAATGTCTTTTCATATAAACTTTAGAATCATTTTGTACATATTCACAAAATAATTTTCTTATAATGGATAGATCAACTTGGGAAGAACTAACATCTTCATAATATTTAACATTCCTATTTATGTACATGAACTAGCCTTTTTATTTATTTGAAGTTTTTTATTTCATCAGAGTTTCTGGGCATAGATTTGTTTATAATATTCCTTCATTATTCTTTTAATCTCCAATGAATCATTAGCAATAACTCCTTTTTTTCTTTTTTAATTTTATTGTTGTTGTATTACATCCATCCCCTTTTTGCTCCCCTCTGTCCCCCTCCCCACCCACTCATTCCCCCCAAAGTCAATCCCACCTGTTGTTCATGTCCATGATAACTCCTTTTTCATTACTGATGTTAGTAGTTTGTGTATTTCTGATTTTTCCTTATTCTATCCAAAGATTCATCAACTTTATTAAACTATTCAAGGAACTAACTTTTGATTTCAATTAGTTTTTAGATTTGTTTACAACTTTATAGATTTCAGCTCTAATATTTATTAATTTTGTTTACTTTGAATTTAGGTTGCTATTCTTTCTCTAGTTTCCTAAAGGAGGTTTAGGTTATTGATTTTAAATAGATGTTCTTTTCTAATATGCAGATTGAAGGCCACACATTTTCCTTTTAGCACTGGTTTCATTATATTCCACAAATTTTAATTTTGATTTGGTTCAAAATGTGGTGTAATTATTTTATTGTTTTTCCTTTGGTCCATATATTATTTAAAAGTTTGTTGTTTAAACTCCAAGTATTTGAGGGGTTCTCCAGCCATTTTTCTGTGATATATTTGTAGTTTAATTCTATTGTGCCCTCGGAGCATACTTTGTGTGATTTCAGTTCTTTTAGATTTGTTAAGGTGTGTTTTAGAGCCCCAAAAGTGGCCAGCCTTGGAGAATGTTCTTTGTAAGCTTGAGAGAATATGTAGTCTTCTTTGTTGGGTGAAGGATTCTATAGATATTAATTATACCCAGAGATTAATGGTGCTGTTTAGTTAAATTATGTCCTTACTGATTATCTGCCTGTTGGATCTGCCCATTACCAATAGAGGAATTTTGAAGTTTCCAGCTGTATTAATGGAATCATCTGTTCCTCCTTGTAGTTTTGTCTGTTGTTAGGCATATATGCATTCAAGGGTTGCTATATCTTTTTGGAGAATTGACTAATTTATTGTTATGTAACACCTCTTTTTATATATATATATATGTTTTTGCTCTAGAATCTGCTTTGTCTGAAATTAACATTACTACGTCTTTCTTTTGATTACTGTTATCATGGTATATCCTTTTCTATCCCTGTACTTTTTAATCTATCTGTGTCTTTATTGTAGGAGTCTTGTACATAACATAAAATTGGATCTTGTTTATTTACTCTGACAGTCTCAGTCCCTAAATTGATATTTTTATATCATTGACATTTAAAATAATTATTGATATGATTGAATTAATGTCTACCACATTTATTATTTTCCAGTTCATTGCCTTTATTCTTTGTTTTGTTATTGACTTCTTCTGATTTTCATCTTTTTAACTTTAATTGAACATTTTATGTCATTTTGTCTCTTCGCATATCAATTGTACTTTTTTACCCTTTTCAATGTAAATTTACAAGGAGTCCAAGCCCGTTTTCAAATAACAGTATACTACAAGTATACTTACTGCAAGTATCTTACAGCAGAGTATGCCTAGTCCTGTGTTGACATCCCTTACAATGTTTTGGTGTTAGTTTTACTAAGCCCAAATCAGAAGTCACTGGATACATTTTATTATAATTTTGAATAAATTATTATTTATTAGATCAATTAAGGATAAAAATAAAATACATATTTTATTTTACCTTTTTAATTTATTCTCCAACAGGCCTTGGCTATTTATTTAGATCTAAGTTTCTGACCTACATGTGTTGTTTTCTTTCCTTTGAAGTCCTTCTCTTAACATTTCTTACAAGGTAAATTCCCTCAATATTTTTTTGAGAAAGTCATTGCTTCTCTAAATGGAAAATATAATTAAAAAAACTAAATTTTTCTGACTGGTGGCATAGTGGATAAGACATTAGCCTGCAAACTCAAAGGTCACTGGTTCAATTCCCCAGCCAGGGCACATAACCAGGTTGCAAGCCAGGTCTCCAGCCAGGTCTGTAGCTGGAGGCAGGTGAAAGACAACCCTACATGATGTCTCTCTCCCTCCCTCTCTGCTTTTCTCCCTATACCTCTCTCCAAAAATAATAAATAAAATATTTTTAAAAAATTAAATAAATATAAATAAAAATAAAATAAAAACTAATAAACTAAAGAACTAAATCTTTATGTTTCTCTTTCTACCCCTCTCCCTGCCCTTCTCTCTAAAAATAATGGCTAAAATATTTTTTTAAAATTTCATTTCCTTTAAAAAATTTAATCTTTAATAGTTATCACTGCAATTTCAGTTGGTGGGTTTTTTGTTTGTTTGTTTGTTTAAATTCAACACTCTACTTTCTTTTTGCTTGAATGGTTTCTAAAGAGAAATCTGATGTAATTCTTATCCTTTATACATGAAGTGTTTTTCTACCACTTGCCCTTTACCCCAGCTTCTTTTAAGATTGTCTCTTTGTCTTTCATTTAGTGCAGTTTAAGTATAGTATACCCAGGTGTCATTTTTAAATTTTAATTTAATTTCATTTTTTACCCTGTGCTTGGTGGTCCCTGAGCATTCTTGGATCTATGGTTTATTTGTCATGAATTTTGGAAAATTAGTACTTATCATTATTACAAACATTTCTTCTAGTTTTTCTTTTTTTTTTTTTTTTTCTTTCTTTCTTCTGATTACATGTTATACCATTTGTAATTGTCCTATAGTTCTTGGATATTCTATTACACCTTTTTATTTTTTTTTTCCTTTACACCTAAGCTTTGGAAGTTTCTTTTTTTTCAAGGTTTGTGATTTTTTTCTTGGTTCTTTCCAGTCTATTTATTAGCCCATCAAAGAACATTTTTTATTTCTGTTTCAGTGTTTTGATTTTTATTATTTTCTCTTGAGTCTTTCATAGATTTTTTATCTCTCTACTCATATTACCCATATTTTATTGCACAGTGTTTATTTTTTACATTAGAGCCTATAGCATATTAACCATATCTTTTAAAAACATTTCCAGTGTGATAATTCCAAAATTTCTGCTACACCTTAGTCTGAATTTGATGCTTGCTCTCTTTTCAAATTGTCTGCTTCAACAGAGATGGATAGGTTTTTAATGTGAGGTTTTGTATATTTGTCTGGCTAGGGTTAGGGTACATTTGCTCCTATTATTATTAATATTAAATATTTCTTCAGTATTCTTAATTTTTTCTTCCCTTTTCTCCCTTGCTTTCTTTGGTTTTCCTTAGAGAATTCTTCCTAAATGAGGTCTGGGACATCCAGCTCTTTCTGTTGTAATTCCATAATTACACAGAAGCCTTATTGATGATATGCTAAGTTTTAAGGAGAGGAGATGTGTTTTATAGTCCTATGATTAGGTCTTAATCTTCTATCGAATCTCTGCCCTGTAGTGTGGTCATCACACATACTTCTTAGCCCCCCTCTCCCCTCACATAATACAGAAAGGCTAGAGGGGCTGCAGTGGGCATTTACCTGCCCCCAGGTCACTACTATGGTGAAATCCCAGTTGGTTAGGTTTGGGGAAAATAGCCTGAGGGTAGTCCTTTTTCACACATTGTTGACTGGCAGTTTTATAGCAAAAGCAACATGTAGTGCAAGTGCAAGCATGAGGTAACTTGTTATGTCAACAACATTTGGGCTTGAAAACACAAGCTTTTTTGTGACAGTCAACAATTGTGTTAAGAATTGTCCAAGTGGCCCTGGCTGGTGACACAGTGGATAAGGCACTAGTCTATGAACCCAAAGTTCACTGGTTCAATTCCCAGCCAGGGCACATCATCAGGTTGCAAGTCTCCAGCCAGGTCTGTAGCTGGAGGCAGGTGAAAGGCAACCATACATTGATGTCTCTCTCCCTCTCTGCCTCTCTCCCTTCCCCCTTCTCTAAAAATAATAAATAAAATCTTTAAAAAAAAATTGTTCAAGTATTATGTTTAGTGAAATAAGCCAGGTGGTGAAAGACAAATACCATATGATCTCACCTAATATAAAACAAAAATGAATGAAACAAACAAGCAAGCAAAATAGAACCTGAGGCATGGAAACAAGAAACAGACTGATATGTGCAGAGGGGGAGAGAGAGAAAGGGACAAAGAAGGGGAACAGTTTAGTCCGGGAACTAGTATAAATGACCTATGGACATGGACAACATGTGGGATTGGCTGTGGGGGAAGGGATGAGGTGGGTGGGGCAGGGGAGAGCAGTAGGAGAAAAATGGGACAAATGTAATACAGCAACAATAAATTAACTTTAAAAAAGAATTTTCCGGGTATATTTCAAAATGGATACTTTTTTCCTTTTCTGCTGGAAGCATGTGGAGGTTTTTCTCTTCAATGCGTGAACCTGCTAGTACCTGTGGAGGTGATACTCACGAATATGTGGGATGTCTACTAGGATGCCTTACCTAGAGTTTTTGACTAACATGCTTGTCTACCAGCAACATGTCAATCACAGCGTAAGTTCTCCTGTGCTGGTACTAGTTCCCATGGCAGTTTCTTCTGCTCAGCTGCTCCTGTGGTCACATCCGCGGGCGGTCACATCCACTTGCTAGTCTCTCCAAATTTGAGGGAAGGCATCTGCTCTGTGATTAAAATTCTCTGAAGAGTCTAAAAAAAGTTATTAATTTTCAGTTTGCTTGTCTTTTTTTGTTGCTGTGAGAACTGCGGCAACACCTTCCAAGCTGAAATGGAAGCCAGAAATTGCCATGTCCTCTTTTTGAGTTCTAGGCAGCATTTTGAAGCACAGCGATTATTTTTTTCCTGCATTGTTGTTATAAAATCTATACTACTACTTTCATTTAGTCATCAAAGCAGGATGAAATTACTTACATACTATCATGAAATGATTAGGTTACTAGGAGAATATGATGTTAAATGGAAACATTTCTATTTCTCTCTCTTCCCTGAAGTAAACAAAATTTACTCTTGACATCATGAGGCCGTGTTGTTGACATAGACGTCTCATTTCTATCCAACCTGATGAACTATGAACTATGTGGGCATAGTCAATCAAAATTTTTGCCGTAAAGACTTAATCTGTCTCTGAAAAGTCCACTTTTCTTGTGGATCTGATATATTCAGGAAAACATTGTTATTTTTGTGAGTCATTTGACTTCTAGGATGAACTTTTAAGTTTTCCTTAATCTTTAAAAAATGTCCTAACTTATGGATTCCTTTGACTCTGTACTTTTTTTTTTTTCTTTTAATTTTATTGTTGTTGTATTACATCCATCCCTTTTTTTCTCCCCTCTGTCCCCCTCCCCACCCACCCTTTCCCCCCAAAGTCAATCCCACCTGTTGTCCATGTCCATGGTTCCTTTATACTAGGTTCTTGTCTAAGCTGCTCCCCTTCTTTGCCTCTGCCTCCCCCCTCCCCCCTACCCCT
>PVIW01015991.1:0-17968 GCA_004026585.1 Noctilio leporinus | reverse complement strand
AAGGGGGGGGGGGGGAGGGGGACAGAGGGGAGAACAAAAGGGATGGATGTAATACAACAACAATAAAATTAAAAGAAAGAAAAAAAAAAGAAAAATAAAATATACATTGCTAATAAAACCTACATATTATATATCCACAAACAAGCACATGTTTTGTAACTGTGAATAAGAAAGATAGCATGTATTCTATGTAATATACATCCATATTTTCTTTTTTTCCCCTTAACTGCATTCAAGTTTTATAAGAGTTATTGCAAGTAACTTGATTTTCTCAATCTAGGAAATAATTTCAATCTAAGAAAACTTAACCTGCTGTAGTTTAGATATAACAAAAATAGAAAATTATTTAGTAAAAGCTATTTACTAACAAAATTATTTTAAAGTATTTGTAAGTTAAATTTGGTTCTTATCTATTCAGCTACACATTTTGACAACAGTCAAAATGTCTTTTGACTGTTGCCTTTAATCCATTTACATTTAAGGTTATTATTGATAGGTACTTATTCATTGTCATTTTTTCCCTTTGTACCTCTGTTCCTCTCTGTATCTTTCTGTTTCTTCTTCTTAAGGCAGACCCTTTAGCATCACTTGAAATGCTGGCTTGGTGAAGATGTAGCCTTTTAGCCTTTTTTTTTTTTTTCCTGGGAAACTCCTTATATCACTTTTCATTTTGAATAAGAGCTTTGCTGGGTAGAGTAGTCTTGGCTGTAGGCCTTGTTTTCTCATTGCTTGTAATATTTCTTGCCATTCCCTTCTGGTTTGTAGTGTTTCTGTTGAGAAATCAGTTGATAACATTGGAGCCATGTTATTAGCTGTTTCTCTTGATGCTTTCAGGATTCTTTCCTTATTTTTAAAATTTGCCTTTATTATTATGATGTGCCTTGGAGTGAGCCTGTTTTGGTTCATCTTTGTTCATACCCTCTCTGCTTCCTGCACTTGCATGACTTTTTCTCTCCTCACATTAGGAAGGTTTTTTGTCATTACTTTTTCGAACAGGTTTTCT
This sequence comes from Noctilio leporinus, assembly GCA_004026585.1. Lineage (NCBI taxonomy): Eukaryota > Metazoa > Chordata > Mammalia > Chiroptera > Noctilionidae > Noctilio > Noctilio leporinus. The sequence continues at coordinate 16,965 of PVIW01015991.1, read as the reverse complement.
ATCTCTTGCTCCTCCTCTTCTTTTTCTGTTATCCCTATGATATGAATATTTTTACATTTCATGTTGTCCTCCAGCTCTCCTAAAAACATCTTCATTCTTTTTCAGTCTTTTGTTGTTGTTGTGTTGTCTGGGAATTGATTTTTACATGTCCTTCAGCTTGCTGCTTTGATTCTTTTCTTGATTTAGTCTACTTTTGATTTTTTGTAATGTACTTCAATTCAGAAATTGTGTTCTTTATTTCCTCCTGGCTGTCATTATGGTTGCTATGTCCTTTTTAATGCTGGTGTAGTTCTCAGTAAGTTCCTTGTAGCTTTTCTGGAGTTCTTTGTAGTTCCCCTGAAGTTATTTGTAGTTTTCTTTTAGCTTGCTGAGCTATTGAGTTTCTCTATAATCATTATTTGGAATTCTGTGTCTGATAGTTTGCTTGCTGCTATTTCATTTAGTACTCTTTCTGGGAAGTCCTCCTTTCTTTTTGATGGAAAGTTGTTTCTTTGTCTCCTCATTTTAGGTGACTGTTCTTGTTTGTTTCTGCTTCTTAGCTTGGTTTTCTTTGACTTCATATCTTTACGGTGTGGCCTTCTGTGGTGTAGAGGTGCACTCTTTACTTCTTGGATCTGTCTCGGGCAAGGTCAGCTCATGTCTCAGTCTGGGCCTAGTCAGCCTCTTGGAGTCTACCAGATAACCACTGTCTTTGTCTGAATCCTTCAGATGTTAATTCAATCAATCTATGATCAGCCTTCAATTTTAGGCACTGTAGGGCTGGGCAGATTAATTTCTATGGGCCCAGCTACTGCTTCCCCTCAGTCTACTGCCACTTGGAGAAGAATGGTGTGCCTGTTGTATGAGGGGGTGAGTCAGTGCTGGGATATCAGGGGCTGTTCTATTTCTCTCCTCAAAGCCACTGTCTCAAACAAACTTCCCTTAAGCATCTCTAGTTCACTCTGCCCTTCCTGTGTTGGAGGCCAAGGTAAGTGGGTACCAATGAATTTTCATGTGTGGTCCCTTTAAAAATTCTCTCTCTAGCTGACTCTTTGAAACCACTAAACCTGGGGGCTTTTTGCTTTTCACAGCTGGCTGCTGTTTTACTCTCAGCTTTGTTGCTGTAGGCTAGGAAGCCCAGCTTGGGGTTTAGAACCCACCCTTCTCAGGTGAAACCCCCAGCTGCTGAGATGTTTCTCAGTCACTTCAGCTGCCACCCATGGGAGTCCTGCCAGCCTACAGCAGCACTCTTAACCTCTGACCAGATGTTTAGTGCATTCATCAATTGGACCTCTTGAGACTGCATGTTGTATATACATTTTTCTTACGCACAGAATCTAGGGTTAACATGAGCTTCCCAGTTGAATTTGAACCAAAACAGTGTTATCAACCATTGGTTTCTACATTTTTCTAGGAACACCTGCCCCCAAAAGAAAATTAGGATTAAAACAGAGCATGAAATGTGAATTAAAAAATCAGGACAATCTTCTGAATATCAAATAAGCAGAATCTATGAAACTTTTCTAAAGAGGCTATTATTGACTGTGTTTCAGAAAAGCATGAATATAAGCTGCATTGCTCATTCAAGCTACAGCATATGTATTACATTTGCAATATTACTTTTCTTCTAGTACCAATTAAATGACAACTGTTGTGCAATTTTTTTCTCCACTCTAATAAGGAATTTTTGTTTATCCTCATCATATCTGGATTAAACTAACTCTTAACAGATGCTTTCACCATACCAGGTCTTCTCTAGACATCACCAAGACTTTCAAGATGATTCTGCCTCTATTATAACAACTCTAAGCTATTAGAAATTAAGTTGAGCATAATTTGCTTCATAGATGAGTATTTTAATTGTAAAACAAATCCTTAGGCCTAGTGTGTTGATAAAAATGAGAGACCAGTTATTGTCCATTTTTGGACTCAGCAGAAGAACTTTAATAATATCCATGGGGACATGAAAGATCACTGTCAGCTATGGTCCATATGAGTGTCTTTCTCCATGTAGCATGGTCCTTTCTTGTGGGAACAGATGACCACATTGTTTGCATGATCTGCATTATGAGAGCACAATATAAAATCCATTGACAATCCCACTCTGGCACCTGGTTGGAGTTGTGTCAACTATACACTGTATTTCTTCCCAGCCTTACATATGGAGAGCAGGAGTTCCTCTTTGAGGAGTCTTTCTGCTGCCTGTGCTCTTTGCTTGTTATGTAGCAATGGCCAGATCTTATCAGTCCACTTGGTTGAGTTCTGCCTTGGAATGTGTGCCTGTGGCAGATAGTGAAATCCGGTATTATAATGCTTTGAAATGGCTGCTTTGATCAAAGGTGCAGGAAGTAGCACTGAGTTTACACTCCACGTACTTCACTGATGCTGTCTTTGGCCTGGCAGCAACTTATTCTCATCTCTGGAATCCACTTCCAAACAGCCTGGTCTTGTGTAGCAATGAGTTGTAGAGACTCATGCAGGTGTAATACATCTGCTCCCCTCTTCATGTAAAGAAGGAAGTGATGCATATGCCGTTAGCCTCCCATGTTTTATCAGTAGCACTAACTACTAGAAAAAGAGAGGCTCAAGGAAAGAACCTAATTTGTGGATAAGATTGTGAATTAGACAAGTATTGGCTCAGTGACACATTATTAAAAAGAGAAGATTCAAAAGTGTTTCATAGGCTGAAATGTTTGTTGTGGGCAATACTATCACTTGGTTGACTTTCTAATTCATAAAACACCAAGTACATTGTGGGCTTTGTATCTTTTTATTAGACACAAACAGTACCTGAGTAGATGTTAGATAAATTAACAGAGACTAAGTTTGAGTATTTTGGTTATATACACAAATGATACTATTCTTTTTATCTTTTAAAAAAAGATTTTATTTTTAGAAAGAGGGGAAGCAAGGGTAAGATACATAAATGTGTGGTTGCCTCTCATGTGTCTCCAACAGGGGACATAACCTGTAGTCCAGGCATGCGCCCTGACTAGGAATCAAACCAGTAACTCTTTGGTTTGCAGGTGGGTACTGAATCGCCTGAGTCATACAAGCCATGGCTCTTTTAATTTTTAATGAATGAACATTTGGAGTTAAACCAATACTACAATTTTAAAAAGTGTATGATTATTGATTATTTCCTAGCACCTAAGATTGTATTTTTTAAGCTTGTAGTTAATTTTGTAGTTGCTAGAATATACATAATGTTCTCAGAATAATTTTAATTGTAACACTTTGATCACACTTGAAATTTTATTTGATCTTTGTAGACTTTCAAATGACATGGATAAATATAGCAATGCACATAAACTGTAATTCAAAAGGGTGCCCTAAAACATCACAGAACAGAAAAATGGAATACTTTATATTAGGAAGTGCTTGTGAAATTCACTTAAAATACAGATGAGAAGGAATAAGAGTAGATGAGCATTCTGAAAATTATTCCAAAAGAAGGATAGTTAAGGAACCATCAGCACTAGTGAAGACTAATCAATGACCTAACAGTTATTTCAAGGTTTTGAAGTGCTGCTACACAGAAAATAAATAGATGTATTTAATGTGTCCCAGAAGGCAGAAGAAGGATCCATGAATGGGGTTTACAAAACAAATGAACAAACAAAACTTTAAATATTCTAACAATAAAACTTTTTCAGAGAAGCAAGATGGCAGAGGAATAAATGGAGCTACACCAATCTCCTCCCCAACACCAAAATGGAATTAAAACTTAATTGGGGAGAAATCATCCAAAATAACCAACATAACACCAATTGGAGAGAAACCTTATTACCACTGACAGAACAGAACAGGTCACTTCATCACAAAGACTGGTAGAAAATGCACAACCATGACAGGACTGGCTGGGCTCCCACTGGCAGCAGCTGATGGGACAGAGAAACATCTCAGCAGCCAGGGGATCCACTGGAGAAGGATGGGATCTAAACCCCCAACTGGGCTACCCAGCCTACAGCAACAAAGCTGAGAGTAAAACAGCAACCAACTGTGAAAAGCAAAAAGCCACCAGGCTTACCTGGCTTGACAGAGAGACTGAGTTCTTAAAGGGACCATGCATGAAAATACAGTGGCACCTACCTACCCTAGGAACCAGCAGAGAAAAGGAAGAGTGGACTAGAGATGCTTAGGGAAAGTTTGGGTGACTGGCTTTAGGGGGAGAGTTGAGGGAGCAGCCCATTAGCCCAGTGATGACCCATCCTCCATACAGCAGACTATTCTTCCCCAAAGGGCAGAAGCCTAAAGGGAAGTCATAGCCCCATCCATAGGAATTAATTCATCCTACCCAGCAGTGCCTTAACCTGACTTCAGGTCATAGGTTGATTAGATTAACAACTAAACTAAGCTGCCCTGCCCAAAGGTGCCTAAAACTGACCACTGATCAAAGACTGATTGGATAAACAACTAAAGGAGACAAATACAGTGGGTCTCTGGTAGTTTCCAACTGCCTGACTAGGCCCATACTGGAATATGAGCTGACATCACCAAGTGCAAAGCTAGGAAGTAAAAAAAGGGCACCTCTATACTACAGAAGGTCACACCACTGACAGTAAATCAAAGGAGACCAATCCAAGAAGAAGAAACAAACAAGAGTCACCAAAAATGGGAAGACAATGAAATAAACCCTCAACAAAAGCAAAGGAGGAATCCCCAGAAAGAGTACAAAATGAAATAGAGGCCAGCACATGATCAGACATGGAATTCAAAATAAGGATGATAGAGAAGCTCAATGAGCTCAGCAAATTCAAAGAAAACTAGACAACTCCAGAGGAACTGTAAAGAACTTCAGGCCAGCTACAAGGAACTTACCGAGAACCACACCAGCATTAATGAGAACATAGAAACCATCAATAAGAGCCAAATGACATGAAGAATACAATCTCTGAATTGAAGAATGCAGTAGAAGCAATCAAAAGCAGGCTAGAGAAAGCAGAGGATTGGATCAGCAAGTTGGAGGCCAATGTAGAAAAAAAATTCCCAGGCAGTGTCACAAAATGATAAAAGACTGAAAAAGAATGAAGAGGTTTTAAGAGTGCTGCAGGACAACATGAAACATAATAATATCCATAGCATATGTACACCAGAAGGAGAAGAAGAGGAGCAAGGGATAGAAAACCTGTTTGAAAAAGTAATGACAGAAAACTTTCCTAATTTGAGGAGAGAAAAAGTCATGCAAGTTCAGGAAGCACAAAGGGTCCCAAAGAAGATGAACCCAAACAGGCCCACTCCAAGATACATTATAAATAAAATGGCAAATTTCAAAGACAAAGAGAAAATCCTAAAAGCAGCAAGAGAGAAACAGCTAATAACATACAAGGGGGCTCTCATAAGGTTACCAGCTAATTTCTCAGCAGAAACACAACAAGCCAGAAGGGAATGGCAAAAAATATTTCAAGCAATGAAAAACAAAGGCCTGCAACTGAGAATATTCTACCCAGCAAGGCTGTCATTCAAAATGCAAGGTGGAATAAGGAGTTTCTCAGGAAATAGAAGGGTAAAAGACTACATCTCCACAAAACCAGCATTGCAAGAAATGTTAAAAGGTCTGTTTTCAAAAGATGAAGAAACAGAGAGACAGATAGGAATACAGGCACAAAGGGAAAAGTAGATCATGAATAAGTATCTATCAATAACAACCTTAAATGCAAATGGATTAAATGCACCAATCAAAAGACATAGAGTAGCTGAATGAATAAGAATCAACTTTAACTTATGAATGCTTTAAAATGATCTTGTTATAAATAGATTTTACTAAATAATGTATAATTTTGTATATTACTTGTATCTGCATTACTGCAGGTTAAGTTTTCTTAGATTGGAATCATTTCACAATATGGGAAAATCATGTTACTTGCAATAACTCAGAAAAATCAAATGCAGTTAAGGAAGAAGAAAAATAAGAAAATGTGGATGTATATTACATAGAATACATGCTATCTTATTCACTGCTACAAAATATGTGCTTATTTGTGGGTTTTGTTAGCAATTTATGTTTTAAATAGCAACCACAGGTCATTGGTGAGTTGTGAAATCAGTCAATCTTTAGGTTAGAAAAAATGCTGAGAATGAAGACCAATTTGGGTGGAAGTTGCAAACTGCTAAACTATAAGATTGGTGTACATAGGCAATATATATTCTCATATTAACATGTAAATTTGATGAGATTTCTTTCAAATAGATTGTGGAAATATACATTTCCAGTTATGCAGGTCCCCAAATTGGGGATGCTTGGGAAAAGGAATTAATGCTATAGTATTGAAACATGAACATACCTAATCTCTACCTCAATAGACTCTTAAATTGTTTAGGGGTTCATTTAGAATCACACAGGAGGTCAACTACAAGTTCAAAAACTAGCTAGAATGTTATTTTACAAAATTATTTAAATCCTAGGGATTTTTATTTTTACCTCAACTTAGTAGACATAACAATTTCTACTCTGGGGACCAGTAGAGCACTGCAAGTGACATTATTTCTGAAGTCTTCAAATTGTACAACACATGTAGAAGAAAAACAGAGGGTATTGAAAGAAGTAAGACCTGTGCACAGCACCCCCCAAAAAATCAATCTACTATTTAAGATGGAAAATTCCAAAAAGAATAAGTTGTAGTTCCAGAAGCTTAAAATAAAGTTGAGTTGTATTATTGGAGGGGGGAGGATCAAACTCAAAACCAAATTAATTTTTTTACTATGGGTTTGGCACTGATTCTAGGACAACTTTCACAGAAGTGAGTTCTGCAATGTACCATTTCTGTGACCTATTTCACAAAAAACAGCATTCCAGTGTAAAATAAATATTAAAGAAGAAAAATATTGCTTAATTTGCTACAATTTATCTAAAATACAATTAGTTAACATGTAATAATTGTGTAAGCTATAGGCACATTTAAAATTTTTTATATTAACTCTTAAAATCCAGTATTTATATATGTGTAAAAATATGTATGGGTATAAATGTATTTTTGCATGTGTTTGGTAATACTACAATTCATATTATGTAAAAGAGTAATTCTTTAAACAAATGAATTAATGGAGACATTCTGAAAAAATACCTTTGTATTGATATGATTTGAGAAGCTGACAGAAGGCAATAATTAAATGGTGAATTCTCTGGGTGTGAAAGAAAAAATTTGAAAATGTACACATTGGTGGTTACAGAATAAACAAGGGGATGTTAAGAAGAATAAAGGAAACAGAGAAGCCAAAGAATTTGTATGGGACAGAGCTCCAGCAAGATGGAGGAGAAGTAAGTGCAGCTACACCATTCTTCTCTCAGGATGCATCTGGAATGACTTCTTTGGAGAAAAAGTCAGATGGAATTACCAACAGAACACCAGCTGGAAAGAAGTCCTATAATCACAGACAAAACAGAAGAGAATGCTTCATCACAATGTGACTGGTAGGAATTACAGAAATGTGAGAAGGCTGGCAAGATCCCCATTGGAGGTAGCAGCCAAAGGAATGGAGCTGGGGGGCTCCACCTGATATGGGTGGGTTCTGGTCCCTCTGCTGGTTTTCCAAGCCTATAGCAATACAGCAGAGAGTTGAGCAGCATCCAGCTGAGAAGGGTGGAAAGCTGTTGAGTTTGCTTGTCTGAGAGAGTGCTGGACACAGAGAACTATTAGGTTGACCACAGTGAAAATACATCAGCACCCACCTATTCTGGGCTTCAGCTGAGGGAGGACACAGAGGACTGGAGGCGTATGGGGAGAGTTGGCAATGGTGGCTTTGAGGACAGAAGTGGGGAAGCTGCTGTGGGGATCCCAGTGCTGACTCATCCTCCAAACCTCAGGTGTACTACTTTGCACCAAGCAGCTTCTTCTGAGGGGTCCTTATCACCCCACCCACTGGAAGCAATGTGCCCCTCCCAGTGGTGCCTGAGCCTGGCACTTGATCACAATTCTTTGATTTATATCTAAATAAACATCTCCTGCCTTGCCCTGTCTGAGCATAGTTGGCACCTGAAGAGGTGACTGTTGCTTAGCAGCGCCTGGGCCTGGTACTTGATTAGAAACTCTTTGACTTACAGCTGGGTCAGTCATTCCGTCCCACACACTGGGGCAAGCGAGCCTGGTGGCTGATCGTGGATTCATTGAGTCATAGATGAGTTGGTTTGTCCCACCCAGTGGTCCCTGGCTCTGGTGGCCCATCATAAACTCATTGGATTACAGTTGAAACTTAGTCTAGCCATTGGCCCCTTAGTTTGGCAGTTGATCACAGGTGCACTGGGTTACAATTGGATCTTGCTGCATAGCCCATTGGTGCCTGAGCCTGGTGGCTGACCACAGATTCATTGATCTACACCTGCATCTGTCCCACCAGGCTACACCTGAGCTGGTGGCTGGTCCATTGGATTACAATTGAAACTCTTTGTCTAGCCCAGCAGGGCCTGAGTTTGGTAGCTGATTTATTGATTTAAAACTGAATCAGTCTGTCACCCAAGCTGCATCTGAGCCTGGTGGTGGATCACAGACCAATAGGATTAAAAATAAATCAATCCTTCCAGCCTAGCAGTTCCTTAGATTAGCAGATGATGACAGTCTGATTGGATTAAAATGAAATCTAAAAATGGGGAAAAAATAAAAACTGTCCCTCATCAAAAGGAAAGAAGGAATCCCCATAAAGATAACTAATTGAAACAGAGGCAAGCTATCAGATATGGAATACAAAATAATGATGATAGAGAAGCTCAATGAGCTCAGCCAGCTCAAAGAAATATACAAACTACTCCAGAAGCAATACCAAAAACTTGAGGGATGCTACAAGGAACTTACTGAGAGGTACACCATCATTAAAAAGAACTTAGAAACTATTAGTAAGAGACAGGAGGAAATGAAGAATACAATTTCTGAATTGAAGAACACAGTAAAAGGGAATCAACAGCAGCCCAGAGGAAGCAGAGAATTAGATCAGTGATCTGGGGGACTACATAGAAAAAAACTCCAAGAAAGTTCAACAGAATGAAAAAAGACTGAACAAGAATGAAGAGGTTTTAAGAGTACTTCAGGACAACAGCAAATGCAATAATATCTGTATTATAGGGATATAAGAAAGAGAAGAGAATAAAGAATGGAAAACCTGATAAAAAAAATAATGATAGAAAATTTCCCTAACCTGATGAGTGAAAATGTTACCCAAGTTCAGAAAGCACAGAGGGTCCCAATAAGGTTGGATCCAAAAAGTCCCACTCCAAGACACATTATTATAAAGACTAATTTCAAAGACAAAGAGAATCCTAAAAACACCAAGAGAGAAACAACAAATAAGATATAAGGGGGCTCCAATAAGGTTATCAAATGATAATTCAACAGAAACAATACAAGGCAGAAGAGAATGGCAAAAAATATTGCAAGTGATGGGAAACAAAGGCCTGCAACCAAGAATACTCTACCCAGCAAGGCTCCATTCAAAATGAAAGGAGAAATAAGGAGTTTCCTAGACAAAAAAAAAAGACTAAAAGAATACATCTCTACCAAACCAACATTGCAACAAATGCTAAAGGGTCTGCTTAAAAAAGAAGAAGAAGAAGAAGAAGAAGAAAAAGAAGAAACAGAGAGTCAAAGAGGAACACAGGTACAAAGTGGGAAAATGGCACTAAATAAGTATCAACCAATAATAACCTTAACTATAAATAGGTTAAATGCACCAATTCAAAGACATAGGGTAGCTGAATGGATGAGAAAACATGACCGATATATATGCTGTCTTCAAGAGACCCACCTCAGAGCAAAAAATTGACACAGATTGAAAGTGAAGGGATGGAAAAATATATATCAAGCCAATGGACATGAAAAAAAGGCTGGAGTAGCAATGTTATTTCAGACAAAATAGATTTTACGATGAAGGCCATAAAAATTTAAAGAAGGACATTTCATAATACTTAAGGGAACAATCCATCAGGAAGATATATCTCTGGTAAACATATACACACCAAACATAGGAGCTCCCAAATATATAACAAAAATCTTGGAGGACTTCAAGAAGGATATAGACAGCAACACACTAATAGTAGGGGGTTTTAATACTTTTTAATACCCCATTATCAACAATGGACAGATCTTCCAAACACAAAAACACCAAGCATATTGTGGCATTGAACAACACTCTAGAGGAAATGGACCTAACTGATACGTATAGAACCTTTTACCCCAAAGAAGTAAAGGCTTGAAACTAGAAACCAATCTCAAGGGAAAAAAAACAAAAACTCTCTTAACTCATGGAGACTGAATAACATGCTTTAAGTAATGAATGGGTCAACAATGAGATCAAAGATGAAATAAAAAAGTTTCTGGAAAAAATGACAATGAATACAAAATAAGCCAATTCCTATGGGATACAGCAAAGGCAGTCCCCACAGAGAAATTCATAACAATACAGGCCTACCTAAAAACATCACAAGAAGTTTATATAAACAACCTAACCATAAAGCTGCAAGAACTAGAGGAACAACAAAAACAAAGCCCCGAGCAAGTAGAAGGAAGGGAGGAAATCATCAAGATCAGAGCTGAACTAAATAACTTAGAGACTCAAACTACAATTCAAAGAATCAACAAGTCCAGAAGCTGGTCCTTTGAAAAAATAAACAAAATTGACAAGCCTTTATCCAGACTCATCAAGAAAAAGAGAGAGAGGACCCAAGGAAACAAAATCAGAAACAACAAGGGAGAAATCACAACTCATACTTCAGAAATACAAAAGATTGTAAGAGATGACTACAAACCACTATATGACAAGAAATATGACAACCTGGGTGAAATGGACACATTTCTGGAAATGTATAATCTACCAAAACTGAATCCAGAAGAAGCAGAAAGCCTGAATAGGCCAATAACAACTAGTGAAATTGAAGAAGTAATCCAAAATCTCTCAAAGCACAAGACCTCAGGACCATATGGCTACACAGATGAATTCTACCAAACACTTAAAGAACTATTATTCTTCTCAACCTATTCCAAAAAATCCAACAAGAGCGAAGCCTTCCAAACTCATTCTCTGAGGCCAATATTATTCTAATCACAAAACCAGGTCAAGACACAACTAAGAAGGAAAACTATAGGCCAATATCTCTGATGAACATACATGCTAAGATTTCCAAGAAAATATTGGTCAACTGGATTCAGCAGTACATTACAAAGATCATACACCATGATCAAGAGGGTTTCATCCCAGGGATGCAAGGGTGGTACAACATTTGCAAATCAATAAATGTAATACACCACATCAACAAAGTAAAAGACAAAAACCATATGATCATATCAATGGATATTTTTAAAAGCATTTGATAAAGTACAGCAACCATTTATGATAAAAACCCTCAGCAAAATGGGAATAGAGGTAGCATACCTCAACATCATAATGACCATATATGAGAAACCTGAAGCAAACATCATACTTAAGGAACAAAAACTAAAAGCTTTCCCCCGAAGATCAGGAATGAGACAAGGCTGTTCACTTTGTCTACTTCTGTTCAACATTGTCTTGGAAGTTTTAGCCATAGCCATCAAAGATGGAAAAGGTATCAATGGTATCCAAACTTGAAAGGAAGAAGTCAAACTGTCATTATTTGCAGATGACATGATATTGTACATAAAAATCCCGATAGGCTCCATTAAAAACTTTCTGGACGTAATAAGCAAATTTCACAAAATAGCTGGATATCCAGACATCAAAAGCATTTTTGTATACCAATAATGAAACAACAGAAATAGAAGTGAGAAAACAAATCCCATTTACCATAGCAACAAGAAAAATAAAGTACCTAGGAATAAACTTAACTAAGGAGGTAAAAACCTGGACTCAGAAAACTATAGAACAATGAAAAAAAATTTAAAGATGATACAAATAAACAGAAGCATATACCATGTTCATGGATGGGAACAGTTAACATCATTAAAATGTTTATACTACCCAAAGCAATCTATAGATTCAATGCAATCCCAATTAAAATACCAATGACATACTTCACAGTTAAAGAAAAAAATACTTGAAAAATTTATATGAAGCCAAGAACACGCATGAATTGCCACAGCAATCTTGAGATAGAAGAACAAGGTAGGAGGAATCACAATAGCATACTTCAAACAATTCTACAAGGCAAATGTCATCAAAACTGCCTGGTTCTGGCATAAGAATAGACATATAGATCAATGGAACAGAATAGAGAGCCCAGAAATAAACCCAGAACTCTATGGTCAATTAATATTCAACAAAGGGGGAAGGAACATAAAATGGAGGAAAAACAGTCTCTTCAACAAGTGGTGTTGGGAGAACTAGACAGCAACATGCAAAAAGATTAAACTAGACCACCAATTTACACCATACACCAGAATAAGCCCAAGATGAATAAAGGATTTAAACATAAGCAGTGCCACCATAATGGTCCTGGGGAAAATATAGGCAGTAAAATTTTGGATATCTATGTAGAAATATTTTACTGATACTTCACCAAAGACAAAGGAAATAAAAGAACAAATAAACAAATGCACCTATATGAAATTGAAAAGTTTCTGTTCAGCTAAAGTAAACACCAGCAAAATTCAAAGGGGACCAACTGTATGGGAAATCATATTTGCCAATGATTGCTCAGACAAGGGTTTGATCTCCAAAATATATAAAAAAATAATTTGACTCAACAGCAGGGAGACAGACAGCCCAACTAAAAAATGGGCCAAAGACCTGAACAGACAACTCACTGAGGAAAACATAGAAAGGGCGCAGATGCATATGAAAGAATGCTCAACATCAACATCACTAGGCATCAGAGAGATGCAAATTAAAACCACAATAAGTTACCGCCTCACATTTGTCAGAAAGGCAATCATCAGGAAATCAACAAACAATTGATGGTGTGGACGTGGGGCAAAGGGAACCCTCATACACTGTTGGTGGGAATGCAGGGTGGTGCAGCCACTGTGGAAAACAGTATGAAGTTTCCCTGGAAAACTAAAAATGGAACTGCCTTTTGATCCAGCAATTTCACTACTAGGACTATACCCAAAGAATCCTGAAACACCAATTCATAAGAACCTATATACCCCTATGTTCATAGCAGCATTAATTGCAATAGCCAAATGCTGGAAACAGCCTAGCCTATCAGTGGATGATTGGATCAAAAAACTTTGGTACATTTACACAATGGAATTCTATGTAGCAGGAAGAAAGAAGGAACTCCTACCCTTTGCAACAAACATGGATGGAACCTGAAAGTATTATGCTTAGTGAAATGAGTCAGTCAGTGAAAAATAAATACCATATGATCTCACCCATTACAGGACAATAATGAACAAAACAAACAACAAGCAAAACAGAACCAGATATATGAATACAGTGACTTGGTCTCCAGTGGCAGGGGCAAGGGGGTCTGGGGGTGAGGGAGGAAGAGGCAAAGAAGGGGAGCAGTTTAGTCAAGAACCTAGTATGGAAGGACCATGGACATGGACAAGAAGTCTGATTGATTTTGTGGGGGTGTGGGTGTGTGGGGAAGAGGACAGAGGGGAGTAAAAAGGGGATGGATGTAATACAACAACAATTAAATTGAATTAAAAAATATGTACATAAATTAAGCCATGCTCTGCAGTAGAGTTCTATAATCATAACTCACACCTGCAGTATTGTGACATTGTCCCTGTATACATAAAAGTACACATAAAAGTCTATAATTTTAAAAATTGATTGATTGATTATGATGTTATATGTGTGTCAATTTCTTTTCCCTTTGCTCCCCTCCACCCAGCCCTCCTTCTAGCAATTCCAACACCCTTAGTTCATGGCAATGTGTCTTGCATGTGTGTGCTTTGGCTTTACCTCTGCCTGTACTGGTCTTAACATCCTTCTGTCTATTCTGCACTCACAAACTATGCTTCTTAATCCCTGTGTCTTTCCCCTCTTCTTCCCCTTGCCATTCCCAGCTGACACCCCTTCATATGTTCACAATATCTTTGATTCTCTTCCCTCTCTAGTTGTATGCTTAGTTTTTTTTTAATTTTTAGAATCTGTTGTTGATAGCTGTGAGTTTGTTGTCTTTTTAATGTTCATAATTTTGATCCTTTCTTCTTCTTCCTTTTTATATAAAATTTTTATTTATTATTTCCAGAGAGAGAGGAAGCGAGAGAGAGAAACATCAATGTATGGTTGCCTTTCACCTGCCTCCAGCTATAGACCTGGCTGGAGACCTGGCTTGCAACCTGGTTATGTGCCCTGGCTGGGAATCGAACCAGCGACCTTTGGGTTTGCAGGCTGGCGCCTTATCCACTGTGCCACCAGACAGGTCCTGATCCTTTTTTCTTAAGTAAGTCCTTTTAACATTTCATATAGCAATGGCTTGGTGATGATGAACTCCTTTAGCTTTAACTTATCTGGGAAGCACTTTATCTGGGCTTTCATTCTGAATGATAGCTTTGCTGGATAGAGTAATCTTGGTTGTAGGTCTTTGCTTTTTATCACTTTGAATACTTCTTGCTAGGCTCTTCTTACCTGCAAAGTTTCTTTTAAGAAATCAGATGATAGTCTTATAGGCACCCCTTTGTAGGTAACCCTTTTCTTTTTCTTTTTTTTAAATTTTATTGTTGTTGTATTGCATCCATCCCCTTTTTGCTCCCCTCTGTCCCCCTTCCCACCCACCCATTCCCTGCAAAGTCAATCCCACCTGTTGTCCATGTTCATGGTTCCTTTATACTAGATTCTTCTCTAAGCTGCTCTCCTTTCTTGCCTCTGCCTCCCCCCTCCCCCCTCCCCCCAACCCCTTTCCCCCTGACCACTGAAGGCCATTTCCTTGTATTCATACACATGATTCTGTTTTGCTTGTTGTTAGTTTTGCTCATTATTGACCCGTAATGGATGAGATCATATGATATTTGTCCTTCACTGACTGGCTTATTTCACTAAGCATAATACTCTCCAGTTCCATCCATGTTGTTGCAAAGGGTACAAGTTCCTTCTTTCTTTCTGCTATATAGAATTACATTGTGTAAATGTCCAAAAGTTTTTTGATCCAATCATTCACTGATGGGCACTTAGGTTGTTTCCAACACTTGACTATTGTAAATAGTGCCACTATGAACATAGATGTGCATAAGTTCTTATGAATTGGTGTTTCAGGATTCTTTGGGTATAGTCCAAGGAGTGGAATTGCTGGATCAAAAGGCAGTTCCATTTTTAATTTTTTAAGGAAACCGCATACTGTTTTCCACAGTGGCTGCACCAGCCTACATTCCCACCAATAGTGTATGAGGTTTCCCTTTGCCCGGCATCCTCCCCAACACTTTTTGTTTGTTGATTTGCTGATGATTGCCATTCTGACAGGTGTGAGGTGGTATCTTATTGTAGTTTTAATTTGCATCTCTCTGATGACTAGTGATGTTGAGCATTCTTTCATATGCCTCTGGGCCCTTTGTATATCTTCCTCAGTGAGTTTTCAGTTCGGGTACTTTGCCTATTTTTTAATTGGGCTGGCTGTCTCCATGGTGTTGAGTCGCATTAGTTCTTTATGTAATTTGGAAATCAGACCCTTGTCTGAGGTATCATTGGCAATTATGTTTTCCCATACAGTTGGTTCCCTTTGACTTTTACTGATATTTTCTTTAGCTGAACAGAAATTTTTGAATTGGATATAGTCCCATTTGTTGATTTGTTCTTTTATTTCCTTTGCCCTTGGTGAAGTATCAGTAAACATATTTTTTGTGTAGGATATCCAAAAGTGTACTGCCTATATTTTTCTCCAGGACCTTTATGGTGGCACTGCTTATGTTTAAATCCTTTATCCATCTTGAGTTTATTTTGGTGTATGGTGTCAGTTGGTGGTCTAGTTTTATCTTTTTGCATGTTGTCCAAATCTCCCAACACCATTTGTTGAAGAGACTGTTTTTCCTCCATTGGATGTTCCTTCCCCCTTTGTCAAATATTAGTTGACCATAGAGTCCTGGGTTCATTTCCGGGCTCTCTATTCTGTTCCATTGATCTATATGTTTATTTTTATGCCAGTACCATGCTGTTTTGATGACAGTAGACTTGTAGTATTGTTTGAAGTCTGGTATTGTGATTCCTCCTACCTTGTCCTTCTTTCTCAAGATTGCTGTGGCTATTCGTGGACATTTTGGGCTCCATTTGAATTTTTGAAGTATTTTTTCTATTTCTGTGAAGTCTGTCATTGGTATTTTAATTGGGATTGCATTGAATATGTAGATTGCTTTGGGTAGTATGGACATTTGAATGAGGTTAATTCTTCCCATCCATGAACGTGATATAGGCTTCCATTTATTTGTGTCTTCCTTGATTTCTTTCTTCATTGTTCTAGAGTTTTCTGAGTACAGGTCTTTGACCTCCTTAGTTAAATTTACTCCTAGGTACTTTATTTTTCTTGTTGCTATGGTAAATGGGATTTGTTTTTTCACTTCTATTTCTGTTGTTTTATTATTGGTATAAAAAGTGCGTTTGATTTCTGGATATTGACTTTATACCCAGCTATTTTGCTAAATTTGCTTATTAGATTGAGTAAATTTTTGGTGGAGCCCATCGGGTTTTGTATGTACACTATCATATCATCTGCAAATAATGACAGTTTGACTTCCTCCTTTCCAATTTGGATACCTTTGATTCCTTTTTCTTTTCTGATGGCTATAGCTAGAACTTCCAAGACAATGTTGAATACAAGTGGAGAGAGTGGACAGCCTTGTCTCGTTCCTAATCTTAGGGGGAAAGCATTCAGTTTTTTCCATTAAGTATGATGTTGGCTTCAGGTTTCTCATAGATGGCCTTTATGATGTTGAGGTTGCTCCCTGTATTCCCATTTTGCTGAGGGTTTTTATCATAAATGGTTGCTGCACTTTATCAAATGCTTTTTCAGCATCTATTGATATGATCATATGGTTTTTATCTTTCAATTTGTTGATGTGGTGTATTACATTGATTGATTTACGAATGTTGTACCATCCTTGCATCCCTGGGATGAAGCCCACTTGATCATGGTGTATGATCTTT
>PVIW01015990.1:0-17969 GCA_004026585.1 Noctilio leporinus | reverse complement strand
GGCTGCCGGTATTCTGGAGCCCGCCGGGAGCCCCCTCCCACTCCTGGTGGAGGTTCCTGCCCTGGATGAGTACCCAGCACCCCTGCAGGGCAGCCTGCAACTTTGCAGGTCCCTGTGACAACTGGCCCCGCCCCCACAGTTCTGAGAGGAGGCTGCCCCTGTCTGTCAACACTGTCCAGGGTCCGCCTACACTGCCCCGCCCCCGGGGCGGGCACCAATCCTCCTAGCCAACCAGCTCTCCGAGGAATCCTTTACACGTCCTCTGTGATGAGCCCCGCCCAGGCATGGGCGGTGCGGCCTTTGTCTCTGGCAATAGTGGGTCAGTTGCCCCCTCTGCCCCCCCTACTAGTTCCTGGCTTGCCGGCTCACTGTTTGGAGTTTCCGAGGAGCCTGGGGGCCTATGTGGTTGCACAGGGCTGGGCCTCCCCCCTTGGAGGGGCTTCTAGCTGCTGTTTCACCTGTGGCCCAGCAGCACCTTTTTCAGCCCTCTCGCTGCCCCGGCTGGTGCACTTCCCGCTCCCCCGCTCCGGCTTCCCGCAGTACTCTTCTCCTCCGCCTCTAGCCCTGCAAGGAGCCTCCTCTCCCTGTTGCGGGAGTGAGTCTCTCACACAGTCCCTCCCCTGCAAGAGTTCAATTCCGCGTTCCCTACGGCATTTGCCCTCGCTGCCCGCACTTCACTGTTGAGACTTCCAGTTGCCAAGGAGCCCGGAGCTGGCCTCAGTCAAATGCGCCCCTCTGGGCAGAGCTGCCACTGCCCAGAGTGGACCTCGGCCCGCTGGCCAGTCGGTCAGGAATGCCTCACCTACTGTCCTGCTGGCCTCCTCTGCCTCTGGGCTGTGCTGCCCTGTGTCCAGATGCTGCCAGCTCTAGTTCCTAGGGTCCTCAAGATGTCTCACGCTCCCTATCTTGTCCTCTAGCTGCTTTGGTACTGGAGAACACCATCAGCACTGCTCTCTACTCTGTCGCCATCTTAGAAGCCAAATCAAGCTCTTAACCCATAGTTTTTATACAAGGATGGGGAAAATGTAAGTGTATAGTTGTTCATATAAAAAAGTAATACAATTACTACTAATAATATAAGAATAAACTTTGTGTTTTGTGTACTCATAACTATAACCCTACTTTCGCCCACTGTAGTTACTACAATGTTATTGACTACATTTCCCATGCTGTACTTACATCCCCATTACTGTTTTGTAACTATCAATATATACTTCTCAATTCTTTTATCTTTTTCACCCAGTCACCCCTCTGGCCACCCATCATTCTATTTTGCTTATCTCAGTTTGTTGTTTCTGTTTTGCTTGATCATTTAGATTCCATATTTGTGAAATCATATAGTATTTTTCTTTCTGTGACTAACATTTCACTTATCATAATACCCTCTAGGTCCATCTGTCCTGTTGCAAAATGGTAAGATTTTGTTCATTTTTGTGTCTGAGTAAATCCTATTGTGTGTGTGTGTGCATGTGCGTGCACACGCACACAGCTTTTTTATCCACCCATCTATTGATAGGTACTTGGGTTGCTTTTATAGGTTGGCCATTGTAAATAACACTGCAATGAACATAAGGGGTGCATATGTTTTTTTGAATTAGTACTTTGGATTTCTCCTGATATATACTTACAAGTGGAATTGCTAAGTCATAAGGAATTTTCATTTTTAATTTTTTGAGGATCCTCCATACTGTTTTTTTACAGTGGCAGCACCAATTTGCATTTTCACCAATAGTGTACTAGGGTTACCCTTCCTTCACATCCTCACCAACACTTGTTGTTTATTGATTTATTAATAATAGCTATTCTGACAGGTGTGACATAATATCTCATTGCAGTTTTAGTTTGCACCTCTCATAATTTATGATGTGGAGCACTACTTATCAGAAATGGCTAAAGGCCCTGGCTGGTGGCACAGTGGATAAGGCACCAGCATGTGAACTCAAAAGTCATTGGTTCAAATTACAGTCAAGGGACATATAATCAGGTTGCAGGCCAGGTCTCCAGCCAGGTCTGTGGCTGGAGGCAGGTGAAAGGCAACCATACATTGATGTCTCTCTCCCCTCTGCCTCTCTCTCTTCCCCTCTCTCTAAAAATAACGAATAAAATATCTTTTAAAAAATGGCTAAAAGACAGGCCTTTTAGCCATTTCTTAATTAGATTGTTTGTCTTTTGGTTTTGAGTTGTCTTGGTTCTTTATAAATGTTGGGTATTAACACTTTTTCAGATGTATCCTTGGCAGATATGTTCACCCATTCAGTGAGTTGTCCTTTCTCCCTCCCTTTGCCTCTCTCTAAAAATTAGTAAAATATTTTTTAAATGTGTGCTAGATTTTGTCAAAAGCTTTTTCTGCATCTATTGATATGATTCTAGGATTTTTATCCTTTATTTTGTTTATATAATGTATCATGTTAATTGATTTTTAGATAGTGTGCCACCCTTGCATCCTAGAAATAAATCCCACTTGATCATGGTGTATGATCTTACTGTAATGCTGGATTTGGTTTACTAATATTTTGTATAGGATTTTAGCATCTATGTTTATCAGGGATATTGGCCTATAATTTTATTTCTTTATAATGTCTTTATCTGGTTTAGGAATTAGGATAATGCTATCCTCATAAATGAGCTTGGGAATCTTTCCTCCTCTTGAATTTTATGAAATAGTTTGAAAAGAATAGGTGTTAGTTCTTATTTGAATACTTGATGTTTACCTGTGAAGTTATTCACTCCATGACTTTTGGTTGTTGAAAGTTTTTTGATTACTAATTCATTTCATTAGCTGTAGTTAATATATCAGATTTTCTGTATTTTTTAAATTTTCTTTTGGGAGAGTGTGTGGTCCTAGAAATTATCCATTTTTTCCAGATTTTCCAACTTGCTGGCACGTACTTTTGTGTAATATTTTCCTATAATTCTTTGTATTTCTTTGGTGTCAGTTGTTTTTTATTTTTCATTTCTGATTTTATTTGAGTCCCTCTTTTATTAATTTAATTTAATTTTCAAGATTTTATTTATTTCCAGAGAGAGGGTAAGGGAGAGAGGAAGAGAGGGAGAGAGACATCAGTGTATGGTTGCCTTTCACCTGCCTCTAGCCACAGATCTGGCTAGCGACCTGGCTTGCAAGTTGGTTATGTGCCCTGTCTGGGGATTTGAACCAGTGACCTTTGGGTTCACAGGCCAGTGCATTATCCACTGTTCTACCAGCCAGGGCTTCTTTCTTTATTTTTTTATTATGCTGTTACATTTGTCTCACTTTCTTTTCCCTTTGCTTCCCTCTGCCCAGTAGCCCTCCTCCCTCAAGCATCCCACCCCCTTTAGTTCATGTCCATGGGTCATGTGTATGAGTTCTTTGGCTTTACCTTTTCCTGTATTTTTCTTAACATCTCCCTGTCTATTATGCATCCACCAACTATGCTTCTTAATCCCTGTGCCTTTCCCTTCTTCTTTTCTTTCCCTGTCACAGCTGGTACTCCTCCAAATGTTCCCCATATTTTTTATTCTATTCCCTTTCTGGTTCTCTGCTTAGTTTTTGTTTCATTTTTTAATTCTGTTGTTGATAGTTGTGAGTTTGTTATCTTTTTAATGTTTATAATTTTGATGCTCTTTTTCTTAAGTACATCCCTTTAATACTTCATATAATAATGGCTTGGTGATGATGAATTCTTTTAGCTTTACCTTGTCGGGGAAACACTTTATCTGCCCTTCCATTCTGAATGATAGCTTTGCTGTATAGAGTAAGCTTGGTTATAGGTCCTTGATTTTCATTATTTTGAATACTTCTTGCCAGGCCCTTCTTGCCTGCAAAGTTTCTTTTAATAAATAAGCTGATAGTCTTTTATGAACCCCTTGGTAGGTAACTCTCTCCTTTTCTCTTGCTGGTTTTAAGATTCTCTATCTTTAACCTTTGACATTTTATGATGTGTCTTAGTGTGGTTCTCCTTGGGTATAGCTTGTTTGGGACTCTCTGTGCTTCCTGGACTTGTATGTCTTGTCTTTCACAAAATTTAGGAACTTTTCCTTCATCCTTTTTTTACATCAGTTTTCAATTTCTTGCTTTTCCTCTTCTCTTTCTGGCACCCTCTATGCTTCAAATATTGACATGTTTATAGTTGTCTCAAAGGTTTCTATGCCTCTCCTGATATTTTTCAATTCTTGTTTCCTCTTTCTGTACTGGTTCATTATTTCTTATGTTCCAAATCATTGATTTGAACCTCTATTTCCTTCCCTTCACCCTTGGTTTTATGTGTATTTTTCTTTGTTTCATATAGCTTAGCCTTCACTTCCTCCCTTCTGCATTTGCTGTATTAAAGCATATCTGTCAAGTCTGTGAACATCTTAATTACCAGCATTTTGACCTCTGTATCTGTTAGGCTGGCTATGTCCTTGGCTGCTAGGTTGGCTATCTCTTTGTCACTCAGTTCTTTGACTAGTACCTTGATCTGCTCCCTCTTTTGGGCTATACTTCTCTGTCTCCTCAGCTTGACAGCTTTCTGTGTTTGCCTCTGTGTCTTAGATAATTCTGTCATACATGTTATGTTGTAAGAGGTAGATCCTTAGGAATTTATCAGTGTGGGGTGACCCATTTTACTACATTGTGGTGGGATCCTAGAGGGAAAAATGCCACTTGCCCGTTGAGACTGGCAGTTTCTTCCTTCTCCCCAACCCTCACTGATTTTCAGTGAAAAGCAATATAATTCTTTTTTGCAGTGCTGGCCCTGGGATAGCTTCGCTGGTTTAAAGGTATAATTGAGCTTTTTGCCATGGTCTCAGTCCCCAGCCCACCACAGCAGCTGTTGGTGCTATTTTTCCTGGCACTGGAACCGTGGGCTGCTCAGTATGGCCCCAGGATCACTTCTTAGGTTTATTTAAAACCAGGAATGGTTTAAATAGAATGACTGAGCTTTCTGATATGGCTTTAGCTCCAGTGCTGTAGCTGTTGCTGTCTTCCTCAGCTCCCCAGCTATTTCTTTATTTCTTTGTTTATTGCACTTCTATGTAGTTTGATTTTCTGAAATTTCTGCATTGCTTTTATTTAGTTTTGAGGTAGGTGTAAATTTCTTCTAGTTGTGAGGGAGACATAGCATGTCTGCCTACACCTCCATCTTGGCTGAAAGTCTTAAAGCATATATTTACGAATTATGTATTTAGTAAAGCACAGCATAAGGAATATGGTCAATAATATTGCAATAACTATGTAAAGTGTATGATTATCTAATGACTATGCTGTACACCTAAAACTAATAGAAAATAATATTGAATGCAAACTGTAATCTAAAATTTTAATTTTCTTAAGAAAATAAAAACCATGTGGTTAGTAACTAGTATTTTATTTTTGCTCCTAAAAATTTGACTCAGTTGAGCACTTATTTGTTGTCATGAACATAGCATTTGCTTCTCAAGAAAAAAAAATATGTCTATACTGGTTAACATTTTTCTTTTAAGAGTTTATATGTTTGCCTTATACAATGTTAGTTTAGTCATAGAAAAGTAATAAAGAACTTAAATACAGAAACAAACAAAAATTTATGTTTTACAACACTAAAAATGTGTTATCTAATAACAAAGAAAAATGATTGCTACCTTCTGGGTGAAAGAAAAAACTAAGAAACATAACCTGAGACACTGAACATGTAACAACATTACTGTGAATATCAGCATTATCTTAACAATTTAAATTATTGTCAAGTCAAGGATTTCTTCTAAATTTTCACTTCATATAACAGTGAAGACAATAGTTTATAAACAGGCATTCATGAGTACATTATGTACATGGAAAACATTCATAGAGTCATCCACTATTCTGTAAGCATTACTATTACCTAACAACTGCTATCAATTGTAAGGTTGGAAAACACTTTAATCAATAATGGCTGATTAAAAAAAAAGAGACAAGATATTTGTCATTAAAAGAGACCTATGATAGTGCAGGCTTATTGGTAAGATAAATAAATATAGAATCACTATGTTGTATACCTGAAATAAATTTAATATTGTATGTCAACTATACATTAAAATAAATAAAATCTCTCCCCCCCAAATTCAATCAATTTCTCAACATTCTTTCCTATAATTTTTGAGGGAATACTCTGTGCTCTACATTGCCCTATGACCATGTTAATCTTTCATTGCAATGCATTTTCTTAGTTCAGCTGCAGTTTTTTCTAGTTGTTGAATGTTCCATTTCCATTGCCTTCTACTTGCCTGAAGTTTGTTCACCTGACAATGCAAACGCTTAAGAATTGCACCATATCTCTTGTGTTGTACCTATGAAAAAAAAAAGAATATACATCAACAGAGCTTGAGAAGGATAAACAGTAAAATAGCCAGAAATAATGTTTTGACTACTCTAAAGAGATAAGCAGCCCTGACTGGTGGCACAGTGGATAAGGCGCCAGCCTGCAAACCCAAAGGTCGCTGGTTTGATTCCCAGCCAGGGCACATAACCAGGTTGCAAGCCAGGTCTCCAGCCAGGTCTATAGCTGGAGGCAGGTGAAAGGCAACTGTACATTGATGTTTCTCTCCCTCTCTGCCTCTCTCCCCTCCTCTCTCTCTGAAAAATAATAAATAAACTCTTTTTAAAAAAAGAGATAAGCACTTGATTAGAAATTATTCATTGTAAATAATAATAAAAGTCAGTAATTATAACTATCTGACACATTACATGTTTGTAACCTTGCTGAGAGCTTTTTACATATAATTAAATTCTCATAACACCTTATGATGTAGATGACACCCATATTTGTATAAGGAAATAAAAGACCAAAGGGATTTAGGAATTTGATCAAAATTTCATAGCTAGAAAGTCATGATGCTTGGGATTTGAACTTAAATGAAGCATCTGTGACAGAGTGCCTTCTAATTATCAAGAAGTTAGCAGTTAAGAGCAATTGTTTTTATTTCTGTATCTAGTTGTTCACTGAAACATAGACCCATTGATCTAAAAGGTGTAGAACATGATCATTTCTCTGTTATTAACTAGATTGGTGTTTGAGTCATACCCCGAAGCCCAGTGAAAAGTGCAAGGGTTTTGGTGTCAGGACACATGAAAGTAAAAGTAAAATTTCTGAGATTAGTGTTGGCTCTAAAAAAAACTTTTTAAGCATATTTATTGAGGTATAATTCACATACATACAATCTCCCTTTTAAAGTATACCATTTGATGGTTTTTAGTAGTCACAGGGTTGTGCAACCATCACTATAATCAATTTTAGAACATTTTCATTAGCCTAAAATGAAACCTATTGCCCATTAATAGTGACTCCCCATTTCCCCAGCCCCACCCTTAGCACTAGACAACTGCTAATCTACTTTCTCTTTATATATTAAGATTTGCTTGTTCTGAGCATTTCATGAAGTACATCATATAATATGTGGCCTTTTGTGACTGGCTTCTTTCACTTAGAATAATGTTTTTAAGGGCCATCCATGTTTTAGCATGTATCAGTACTCTATTCCCTTTTATTTTCAAGTAATATTTCATTGTTTGATAGCCTACATTTTATTGATCTATGTTATCAGTTGATGAATATTTGAATTAATTCCACTTTCTGGTTATGAATAATGCTGCTATGGGCATTCATGTACAAATTTTTGTGTGGACATGTTTGACTTCTCTAGGGTATGAAAGTATCCAGTCATGTAATATGAAAAATAGACATTTATTGAAGAAGATACAAGATACACTGTATACAAAACAATGATGCCTCAAACCTTTCCAATGCAGGCAATTTGGGATCTTACACAGTTCTCCCAATCACCATCAGCTACCCTCATTATATTATCCTGATTTTCATTCAGGATCTGAAATCTCTTAACTTTTAAAGGTGATCTTAGTTTTGGGAGAAGCCAGAAGTCAAAGGGTACCAAATTTGGGCTGTAGCAGGGCTGAATCAGTTAGGTGATTTGACATTTCACCAAAAATCTCTGCATGAGACATGATGCATGAGTGGGCATACTGTCATGATGAAGCGGCCAATCACCAGTTGCCCATAACTGCAGCCTTCTGAATCATCAAATAGTTTCTGCAGAGGAATATTCAAAATTTGAGCAGATTCATGCTCTACTTGCTCAGTCATTTTGAATGTGATGGCCACACAGTACACATGTGCTCACTCAATAGCGTCTACTGCCCTCACTGACTAGTACAGTGAAGTTGTCATTGTTCACACATGCACATTCCAGTCCATTCTCCTTTGCTGCCAGATCACATCAATGTCATGCAAATTGATCTCCTTATATTAACAGTGGCTGGACATTTTCCAGACACACCTTGTATACTTAGGAGTAAATTACTGGTCCACACGGTAATTCTGTTTAACCATTTGAGGAACTGACAGACTGTTTTCCATTTCCATATCCCCATGGTCAATGTGTAAAGGTTTGAATATCTTCATGTCTTTAAAAATGATTATCTTTTTTATCATAGACATCCTAGTAGGTGTGAAACAGTATTTCATTGTAGTAATACACTCACTTTTAAATGAACTGATAGGAAAATATTGCTGAGATGTTATCTCTTTATTCTTATCTCTATTTAAGAGAGTGCTCTAGCAAGTCAGGAAGGTAGTTCTAAATCAATTCAAATAAGGGTCAATTTGTCAAAACACCAAGTCACCAAACTTATCAAAATAGCATTTCAAAAATAAGTTTATAGCCTAAAAGGGATGTTGGGAGGCAAAATTCTAGGTTTTAGGCAGGTGGGTTTATGACTCTGTCCCTGACCTATCTCCCCTTCTTTCTACTCCTCAGCTGCCAATTGGACCCAGATTATACCACACATTGAATCTTGTTTGTTTCTCCCCCACCAAAGCTTCTCCCTTTCTTTCCCAGCTCCTACCTTAGTTCAGGGCTTCTTTAGCTTTATTATGGTATTGATCATTTTCACAGTGTGATTAAGACTATAGACTCCTTAGAATGATGTTTTTAAATGCACAGATTGGGGAAGGAAGGGGATATTAGGGGACTAAATGGTAATTAAAAATACAATTAAAAAATTTTAATGCATAAGATAAAACATAGAGGATTACAAAGAGAACAAATTATAGTGAAGCACATTCTGCAACAGAGCAGGGGAACTGGGATAAAAACACTCTAAGCATTCCAAAATACTATTATAAAAATAAACTGAAAACTTATCAATAACAGTTCATGTAAACTGCTATAAACTTTATACATCTTTTTAAGTTTTCAAGTTTTTGTATTTCTGGAAATTCTAATACTTTATTCAAATGAATGAACTTGGCTTGCTGATGTGTTGGCAAAATAGAAAGTGACTTAAAAGATTAGAAATAAATACTGACTAAATTGAAATATAATATTAAGTGATAAAACTATACTCAAGATTTTTCATAAATTGAATATACTGAAGAAAAGTATAATGTATATATTACATATGCATATATATAGCATATATATAATTGGAACAAGTTTTTGGTTTATCAATAAATTTGTTGGTTGTATATTAACCTGCTTCCAAAATATTCTTCAATAGTTAAGGTGAAAAAAAAAATGAATATACAACAGATCAGAATGGAGATGTAAAAGTTCTCCTTACTGTTACTCTAGATCACCAACCACAGTTAGTGATAACTATCTTACTTATTTATCTTGTTTATATCTAGCTCTCATGGAATAAAAGTTCCATGAGGACAGTAATTTTTATCAATTTAGTTAGAACTAAAACAGATAATTGACACATAGTATGAACTAAATAAATGTGTAGAATGAATTGAGGCATTTTTGTAAATCAAAGGGCTGCAACCCTGTTTTGAGAAGAACATTATGTAAAATATATTGTTAAATTCTGCATTGCTTACAGTTTATCCATATATGTAACAAACACACAATGTCATTATTTTACCATGTACATCACATTAAAATGGCAACAAGTGAGCACTTAGAAGTCTTAGTGCTCACTTGTTGCCATTTTAATGTCATGTAACTTCTTCAGCTTCAGCTGTTTAATTTAAAGAGTATGGTTAAAAATTTTTATGAAAGTATAAAATATAAGGTTATTTTTAAGTGCAGGTCAAGGAATTTTGACAAATTTATACACTACATTATGTGTATCAGTAATTCATTCTTTTTATTGCTAATATTCTATCATATGAGCATACCATACTCTGCTTATCCATTCTGCATTTTAGGGATATTTATGATGTTTCTATCTTGGGGTTATTATTAATAAAGCTTTTGTGAGCATTCATAAGCAAAGTTTTTCCAAAAGTATCTGTTTTCACTTTTCTTAAGTAAACACCCAGTAAGGGAATTACTGAGACATAGGTTAGGTGTATGCTAACATTTTTTTTAAAAACTGCCACTTTCCAAAACAATGACACCATCTTATAATCTCAACAAAAATGCAAAAAACTGTTGGTTGCTCTACATCCTTGGCAACATTTGGTAATATCATTTGCTATAAGTTTAACAATTCTATTGGGTATGAAATGTTATCTTATTATGGCTTTCTTTTTCATTTCTTTGATGGTTAAAGATGCCAAGCATCTTTTCATGTATTTATGGCTATCTTATATCTTTTGTGAAATTTGTATTTACAGATTTTATCCATTTTTAGGAATGATTGTAGGAGGTCATTGTATACAAGTCCTGGACATGGGTCCTTTCTAAAATATACATGTTGTAAATACTTTTACTCTTTCTATAATTTTGTCATTACATTTTATTTATTTTTTGATTTTACAATTATAATTTTCATTAAACATTTATATTAGTTTCTATATAGCATAGTGGTTAGACAATTATATAATTTATGAAGTGTGCCTTCCAATAAATCTAGTACCCCCCTGACACTATACCTAGTTATTACAGTATTATTGACTATGTTCCCTATCCTTTATTTTCTATCTCTGTGACTATTTTGTAACTACCAATTTATAGCTCTTAATCCCTTCACCTTTTCCACTCAGTTGTCCCATCCTCCTCCCCCTATCCAGAAACCCTGAATTTGTTCTCTGTATTTATGAGTCTATTTCTGTTTTGCCTATTTATTTTTAGGATCTACAAAAAAGTGAAACCATATGTTTTTTTTTCTTTTTCTGACTTATTTCACTTAACATAATATTCTCTAGGTCCAACAATATTATTGCGAATGGTAAGATTTCATTCTTTTTTGTGGTGGAGTAATATTCTATTGTATATACAGTAAGTACCATCTCTTTATCAGGTCATCTATTGATGGGTACTTGGTTGTCTTTTCATTTTCTTGATTGTATCTTTTGAAGAATAGAAGTTTCAAAGTCTGAAATCCATTATGTCATTTTTCCCCTTTATAGTTAGTACTTTTTGTGTCCTAAGAACTCTTTGCTTGAGCCCTGGCTGGTGGCTCAGTGGATGGGTGCTGGCCTGCAAACCCAAAGGTCACTGGTTCAATTGCCCAGCCAGGGCACATAACCAGGTTGCAAGCCAAGTCTCCAGCTAGGTCCCTAGCTGGAGGCAGGTGAAAAGGAACCATACATTGATGTTCCTCTCCCTTTCTGCCTCTCACCCTTTCCCTCTCTCTGGAAATAATAAATAAAATCTTTAAAAAATATATTTGTTTAACCAAATATAATGAAGATATTCTCCTATGGTTTCTTTTAAAAGCTTAACAGTTTTAGCTTTTACATTTAGATTTCTGATCCATTTCAAATAGTTTTGTGTATGTTGTGAAGTAGTCACAGTGGTTTCATTGTTTCCATACAGATATTCAGTTGTTCCAACAACACTTGTGATAAGACTTTCCTTCTTCATTGAATTATCTTGAAACTTTTGTAAAAATTGACAAAGTGTGATTGATTTTTAAACTCTGTTCTGTTTCATTGGTTCATTTATTCTTTCACCAATACACACTTTCTTGATAACAGTAGCTTCATAACAAATCTTACTATCAGACAGGGTATTACAACTTTATTCTTCTTTTTCAAGATTGTTTTGGCTAACTAGGTCCTTTGAATTTGCACATAAATTTTGAAAGTTTGGCTTCAACTTCAGAACCAGCCATGAGCTGAGGGGGACCTGAGTCATGGCACTAGGATGGGAAACAGTGCCCTATATGCTCATTTGGAAACTGCTCAGAAAACTGGTGTCTTTGAGCATAAGAACCATGGGCTAACTGAGCTATTCTTCCTAATAAATTATACAATCTGAAAAAATTAGAAACACAAAGCCTAAACAACAATCCATTGGGAGCACTGCCCTCTAGCTTTGGGCAACTCTCTGCCCTAAAGACCCCAAGCCTCTCTGGGAACTAGCTGTGAGCACTACCATCCCAACTTGTAGCCTATTGCACCTTGGATCTCCCCAAGAACCAGATTCAGTGCATACCTGACATAGTGGGTGATCTGCAGGTCATCAAATTTAACCCCAAACAGAATCAGATATCTCAGGCCTCAGTAAAGATATCTTGCTTTCCTCATCTTAAAGTTCTTCACCTGGAAGAGAGCTGCTTTGCACTCAGCATGCTTCCACAGAGCATCCTCAGTGGTTCCCAGGTCTGTCTGCTTGCTGTGGAAGGCAACCTTTTTGAAATAAAGAAACTTCAAGAACTGGAAGCTATGATCAGTACAAGGAGAGGTTCATGGCCACCAAGAAGTTTGCTTGACATTCTCCATGAGCATGGGGATCCTTGTAGGATATTTGGAACCTGTTGCAATTGGCTCAATCAAAGGTTCTTCTTGTGGTCAAGAACATCTGCAGAAAGGAGCTGATACTTCAGGAGATTATATTTCATTAGATCTTTTTTCCTTTCAAGGGCTTATCCGAAATAAGCAAAAGGAATCAACAGACAGTTTTCCCTTTTGAGTTATGGATAGGGGAGAGGACAATGTTGATCTTCAAAACCATCATTAGTTTGGCTTTAATAAACCAGCAACTAGTTTCTATTTATACAGTGATGAGGGGATGCTTCCTGTTAGTAGACTACCTCCATACCACAGCTTGAAATTTCATCTTTAATTTCAATGTGTGAGCTTTCGTAAAATCAGCTGCCATCCCACCTCTGTTGACATTTCACAGTTTTATGAAATTCAAATAATTTGTGAGAGGCTTCAATGGTTAATCTAATGATTTGTGTTTTGTTCCAGTTCATCAGTTCAATTATTGTATTTATACTTGGAATTTAGGATGTACATAAATATGTGACTGCCTTGAATAAAACTGTACTTTGTCCAAGTAGCACCAATACAACACTAAGAAATCATCTCCAAGGCTTCAATAGCAAATTCTTTACTAATGCAGGTGCCTTATTGGTAGAGGGCTTAGAGAGCTAAAACTATAGATGAAAAATTTGTAAGATATGAGGTGGGGGTGGTTATGATCAAGATTTTCCTGAAGCTTTGTTAAAAATAACGTGTCATTTAGGGTAATCCTTTTCCCCTTTTTGTATTTATAACTCTACTAATCAAATTATCTATCTAAAAATTATTACAGTATTTTAAAACACCTACATTTATCAAGTTAATTCTCTGAATGAGAGAATATACTAAATAAATAATTTTTTAAAGAGGGAGGGAGCCCTGGCTAGTAGCACAGTGGATAAGGTGCTGGCCTATGAACCCAAAGATCGCTGGTTCGATTCCCTGGCCAGGGCATATAACCAGGTTGCAATCCAGGTCTCCAGCCAGGTCTGTGGCTGGAGGCAGGTGAAAGGCAACCATACATTGATGTTTCTCTGTTTCTTTCCCTCTCTGCCTCTCTCCCTTTCTCTCTTTCTGGAAATAAATAAAATCTTTAAAAATACAAAATAAATAAATAAATATTAAAAAAATAAATAAAGAGAAGGAAACATACATGTGTGGTTGCTTCTCGCATGCCCCCAACTAGGGGCCTGGCCTGCAATCCAGGCATGTGTCCCTACTGGGAATCAAACCTGTGACTTTCTGGTTTAAAGACCGGTGCTCAATCCACTGAGCCCCACTAGCCAGGGCTAAATAAATCATTTTTAATGAACCTTTTGGCTGGGAGAAAGGTTACCTTAAAAAGAAGACAAGAGAACTTAAGCCTGTAAATGGCCCATTTTTAGAAAGTAAACTAATTAGGAAGAAGTGTTTCATGTTCAGGTTGCATGAGTACTGCAATGCCTTCATGTGACTGATAAACATTTTGTGGTAGTGGAACCTGTTTATTAAGAGAAACTTAATACACAGGTATGCAAAAGTAGATGGTTTCAGATTGTTACTGACATTAACATTTAGAAAGCTACCACTCTTATTTTCTAAAGTTTTGTCTTAGCCAAGGAGCTATTATTTACAATGTATTGGCAGGTGTTTTACAAACCTAGCTTAACCTTTAAGTCAAGAGATCATAAGAGCTTAGTATCTAATCTATAAAAGGAAGTTTCTGTGACTTTAATTCTGGAGTGGGTATTCTTTTTTTTCCCATGTTAGTTTTTTCTTAATTTGGGAGAAAATAAGGGTACTAGTTTGTCATTGCTCAATTTTTAAAAAATAAACTTTTCTGCTTAATCTCAAAACAAAATTTTAAATATTTGTCAATTTCTACAAAAAAAACAGCTACTGGGATTTTTACAGAATGGTATTGAATATAGTATATCACTATTTATTTAGCATTTTAAATTTTTTCAGTAATATTTTTATTATAGAAGTTTACATATTTTTTCATAAAATTTATTGGCAAAGATTTTTAGTGTTAGTAAAGAGCATTTTGCTTTATTTCACTTACTAGTTGTTTATTGCTAATACATAGAAACTATGTAGAAATATAATTGATTTTTGTATTTTGACCTTTCATCATTAGACATTTCTCATTAAATTTACTTACTGGTTTATTAGGGTTTATTTTAATGTTGCTGAAAAATATAGAACATTATTTTCTTATCTTATAGCACAAGCTTCAATATAGTGCTTTACAGAGGAGATGGGATAAGACAACTTTGCTTTGTTCCTAATCATAGGAAAAAAAGCATTCAATATTTCACCAATAAATATGATGTTGTCAACTGATTTTTCAATAAGTGCCCCTCATCAGGTGGAGAAAGTTCCTTTCTATTCTTAATTTGCTCAGAGCTGTTATTATGAATTGATATTGAATTTTCCTAATGCTGTTTCTGCAACTATTGGGTTAATTATATCTTTTTATGTCCTTCATTTTGCTAATGTGGCAAATAATTGTTTGCTTTTTGAAAGTTGAACCAACCTGGCATTCCTGGTATAAGCTCTGTGTAGTCACAAAGGATTAGCCTTTTTATATATAGCTGAATTCAATTTAAAAATATTTTGTGAGGCAGTATTGCATCTATGTTCATGAGGGACATTAAACTGTAATTTCTGCTAATGTTCCTGTTCACTTTTTTGTATCAGGTTATTGATGGCCTTATAAAATGCGCTGGAAGGAGTTGCAGCTTCCATTTTCTGAGTTTATATAGGCTGGGTGCTATTTCTTCCTTAAATGTGTGTTAGAATTCAACAGAAAAGCCATGTCAATCTAAAGCTTTCCTTATAAGGAGGGTTTTAATTATAAATTCAATTTCATTGATTCATGCCCCATACCATTTATAAAGTTTAATTTGAAATGAATTATAGGCCTAGATAAAAGTAATTTCTTTGTGTTAGTTATATGTGTGTTTTTCAAGGCATACATCTATTTCATTTAAGTTGCGAAATTTCTTGATGTAAAATTATTCATAATAGGCCTTTATCAGCCTCACTATCCTTTCTCTTCTTGATCAACCTTTGCTTTGTTCATTTTCTCTCCTATTTTTGTTTTCTATTTCATTGATTTCTGCTGGTTATTATTTCATTTCTTCCACTTGCTTTTGGCTGAATTTATTCTTTTTTTCTATTCTTTAATGGTGGAACCTTAGATAATTGCTTTTAAACCTATTTTCTTTTCTATTATAGGCATTTAAATTTGTAAATTTTCCTTTAAATACTGCCTTTGCTCTATTCCACATTTTTCATATGTTGTGTTTTCATTATCATCCATTTTCAAATATTTTCTAATCATTTTTGTGATTTCCCCTTTGATTCATGGGTTATTTAGAATTGTAATGCCCAATCCTGAAATTCTTACATTTTGTCTAGCTATCTTAGTTTCTTTTAAAAATTTTTTCACTCTCATTTTATTTTATTGTTGTTCATTTACAGTTGTCCTAATTTTCCCCTCATTGCTCTCCCGTGTCTATCCACCCTTGCTCCCTGTTGTTCATGTCCATGTGTCCTATATACTAGTTCCTTGATTAGAGCCTTCCCCCTTCTTTCCCCCATTATCCATCTCCCCTCTGGCCACTGTCAGTTTGTTAATTTTCAGTTACACTTGACATACAATATTATATTAGTTTCAGAGTGAACGCTAATATAAAGTACGGCCTGTGGGAGGCAATCATGTGTTAATGTAGGTTCATTAGTTGAAACCAATGAACCATTCTGGTGAGAGAGACAGCAGAGGAGGCTTGGGGGAGACTGCTGGGGAACAGAAGGCATATAGAACTTTCTGTATTTCCAATTAAATTTACTGTGAACCTAAATAATAGTCAATTTATTATCCTAATCATTGTTCTTGACTTTTTTTCTGGCTGCTTTTGATTTTTTCTTTATATTTGGTTTTTAGTTGCTTGACAATTTACTTGTATGTACTTTTCTATACCCTGTATTTATTCTGCTTTAGGGTTTGCTAAGTGTCTAGGTTTGCAAAGTTGTGTCTATTAGTTATTTTTTTTGTCAAGTTAGGAAAAATTTTGTCCAATATTTCCTCAAATATTTTTCTAGACATTATACATATACAGGAGGGGGAACCCCCACCAAAGGAATTATCTTCTGGAGGGCGGGCCCCTTGTAGTACAGGCTTCCTCTACTAGACGAGTGTTCTAGGAACCTATCTGCATCAGTATGCCAACTGGCATTGTTGTGAGAGGCTGCAGGAAATTTTTTTGAAGATTCTTGGAACACATATGTCCATTTCATGAGGGGTGATTTACAAGTGCACCTGCCCGCACCAGTCTAATTGTTCAGCAGTTTTTGATAAAAAATGGCATGACCCCTGTGCCCTACCCTCCCTATTTATCCCTTGTTCCAAGCAACTTTATTTTGTTTTCCCAGATGAAAAAAGTCCTCAAAGGGAAACACTTTACAGATGTGGGAGTGATCAAACAAAAAATGGCAGAAACACTGAAAGACATAAAAATCAATGAATTCAAAAATTGTTTTGTGCAGTAGAAAAAGCATCTTGCTAGGTGTATGGCATCAAATGGAGAGTACTTTGAAGATGACTGAAGTTTCAACATGTAAGAATACATACACAATGTTTTATAAATAAATTCCAGATT
Organism: Noctilio leporinus; assembly: GCA_004026585.1. Classification (NCBI taxonomy): domain Eukaryota; kingdom Metazoa; phylum Chordata; class Mammalia; order Chiroptera; family Noctilionidae; genus Noctilio; species Noctilio leporinus. Next base: position 691 of record PVIW01015990.1, on the reverse strand, counting down.
TTGGGGGACCCTTTTGTAAAACAAACATAAGAAGGCTCTGAGAAGTGCAGCAAAAAGGAAAACTATCCTGGGACCTCAGGACCCAAGGGATGATCCAGTGATAAGGTCCCTGGGTCATTTTGTCTCATGTATCCCAGAATGGATACTGGAAAAGAAATTAACTTGGAAGTGTCCATTGCTGCAGACAAAATAAGCTCCAAGAAAACCCCATGTTCTCTGGCCAAAGAACTAGGAAAAGGATAACCTAGCAAGACAGAAAACTTTTAGATGGTAACTTCTTTTTTTTTTTAACTTTTTTTTTCTTTCTTTTTTTTTTTTTTTAATTTTATTGTTGTTGTATTACATCCATCCCCTTTTTGCTCCCCTCTATCCCCCCACCTACCCACCCATTCCGCCCAAAGTCAATCCCACCTGTTGTCCATGCCCATGGTTCCTTTATACTAGGTTCTTGTCTATGCTGCTCCCCTTCTTTGCCTCTACCTCTCCCTCCCTCCTACCCCGTTCCCCTGACCACTGAAGACCTATTCCTTGTATTCATATACTTGGTTCTGTTTTGCTTGTTGTTAGTTTTGTTCATTATTGTCCCGTAAGGGGTGAGATCATATGATATTTGTCCTTCACTGACTGGCTTATTTCACTAAGCATAATACTCTCCAGTTCCATCCATGTTGTTGCAAAGGGTACAAGTTCC
>PVIW01015989.1:0-17976 GCA_004026585.1 Noctilio leporinus | reverse complement strand
GAATTCGGGCATCTGTGGGGATGTGCCCAATGCTATATATCAGTTGAGGTTCTAAGACCTGGAAGCCGCAGAAATGCAGAGTGCCACTCTGAATTGGCCAGAGAATGATATTCATGTCCCCGTGGATCCCCTGTAGAGAGTACATGGAGTCGCTGCCACCAGTGGTGATGGAAAGCACTGTCTTCTTATTCTGGAAAGGCCCCTTGTCGTACATGGCAGCATATGTATAAGCAAACCCCCCAATGAGTACCCGTTCAAACCAGCCCTTCAGGATGGCAGGGACTCCAAACCACTGCAGTGGGAACTGAAATATCACAAGGTCTGCAGCTTCCAGCTTCTTTTGTTCAGCCACAATATCTGGGCTCAGGCGGTCTTCCTTATATGCTAGAGCAGACTCAACAGGATACTGAAAGTTCTCGGGGTCCTTCAGTTTACCTGTGATGTCCTTTTTGGAGATGACGGGATTGAAGTTCATGGCGTACAGGTCTGACACAGTGACCTCCCATCCTTTACTCTTCAAAGCCTCCACAGCAGCTTCCTTCATGGCATAGTTGAAGGACGTCCGCTGGGCATGAGCCAGTACAATCAGTGCTTTTCTGGCAGCCATGGCTCTGCGCGGGGTGCTGGGTTGCTGGTTGCTGGTTGCTGGTTGCTGCTACCTCGGATCAGGGTTTTGAGGCTTAAGGCTGCTGGCCGGCGACCTGAGGCTCCTTTATACTTGCAGTGACTCAGCCCTAAAAATATTTTTTATTTTATTATTTCCAGAGAGAGGGGAAGGAATAGAGGCAGAGAGGGAGAGAAACATCAATGTATGGTTGGTTGCCTTTCACCTGTCTCCAGCTACGGACCTGGCTGAAGACCTGGCTTACAACCTGGTTATGTATCCTGGCTGGGAATTGAACCAGTGACCTTTGGGTTCACAGGCCTGCACCCATCCACTGAGCCACCAGCCAGGGCTATAAATTTTTAATATTAACCCCTTATTGAATGTATCATTGGCAAATACATATGTTCTACTATTCAATAGGTTGTATTTTCATTTTCTTGATTGTTTCCTTTGCTGTGCCAAAACTTAAGTTTGATGTAGTCCCATTTGTTTAGTTTTTCTTGCTTTATCAGACATATCCAAGTAATAATGATAATATTAACAAGCAATGTCAAAGAGCTTATTGCCTATTCTTTTTTCTTGAAGTTTTGGGTTTCAAATCTTAAATTTAAGTCTTTAATCCATTTGAGTTTATTTTTGTATATGGCGTAAGAAATGGTCTAGTTTTATTTTTTTTTTTTTTGCATGTATCTATCTAGCTTTCCCACCAACTTTTATTGAAGAGACTTTCTTTCCACTCTATATGCTTGCTTCTTTTGCTATAGATTAATTGATCATATACATGTGGGTTTATTTCTTGGCTCTTTATTCTGTTCCATTGATCTAAGTGCCTGTTTCTTTGCCAGTACAATGCTGCTTTGATTATTGTAGCCTTGTAGTATAGTTTGATATCAGGTAGAGTAATAGCTCCAAATTTGTCCTTTCTCAAGATTACTGTGGCTCCTGGGGTCTTTTGTGGTTCCACATAAATTTTAGTTATGTGGGCCCTGGCTGGTAGCACAGTAGATAAGACACCGGCCTGCGAACCCAAAGGTCACAGGTTCGATTCCCCAGCCAGGGCACATAACCAGGTTGCAAACCAGGTCTCCTGTCAGGTCTGTGGCTGGAGGCAGGTGAAATGCAAACATACATTGATGTCTCTCTCCCTCTCTGCCTCTCTCCCTTCCCCTCTTTCTAAAAATAATGAAATAAAATCTTAAAAAAAAAAAAAACTTAAAAAATTGTTTTAGTTATGTGAAAAATGCCATTGGTGTTCTGAGAAGGAGTGTGTTAAATAGATAGATTGCTTTGGGTAGTATAAACATTTTAATGATGCTAAGTCTTCCTATCCATTAGCATGATACAAGCTTCCATTTATTTATATCTTTCTCAATTTTTTTGTCAAATCTTATAATTCTATAAGTACAGGTCTTTTAGCTCAATGGTTACACTTAGTCCTAGGTATTTTGCTTTTTATTTTTGATGTAACTGTAAATGATATTGTTTATTTAACTTTCTGATAGTTAATAATTATCTATAAAAATTTAAACAATTTGTGAGTATTAATTTTGTATTCTGCTACTTTACTGAATTCATTATTCAGTTCTCTCTTTTCTTTTTCTTGTAGACGCTGTTGGGTTCTCTCTATCTAGTATTATGTCATCTCAAAATTACGACAGTTTTGCTTCTCTCTCTCAAACTTGGATTTTTTTTTTCTTGTCTGATTGTTGTGGCTAGGACAAGATTATTTTCTTTAATGATATAATTGCAAATACTATATAATAAACAATTCTGAAACGATATAATCATTATTTTATTAGCTTATGTTAGTAATTAAATTTTAATAAAAATATATTGGCTGCAAAGTATGTAATGTGCTCTCTAAAATTAAAATTAACTGTCTTAAATACCCTCTTTTAGATTGAGCAAGAAAGAGAGACAGAGAGAGAAAAAACTTAAGAACATGGGCAACAGTGTGGTGATTGTGAGGCGGAGGGGGTGGGTGGAGCTGGGAAAAGGTATAGATGGGGGAACAAATGGTGATGGAGGAAAAACAAAAATAAAAATAAAACAAAGTTCTCTTTTATATGTAGCAGCTTTCAAAACATTCATTAATATTACAGTATTTACTCTAATAATTATAAATTTATGTAGAACTTTTGACAGAATTTCAACATAGAAAGCACAGAAGATTGCCTCTAGGTTACATTTAGAATGCTTCATTATATTTGAAAGGGTCTCTTCATATAATAACAAATCCATGCCAAGTTAATTTTTGTTATTGAGATTATCACACTGACTAGATGCTATGGGAACCTGTACACACACGTGATCGCTGAGCAACAAAATCTCAGTGATGCTAGAAATGACATTGAAGTAAACAGTGGGCTGCTTGTCCTTCCAAAGGTTGAAATCAAAGCTGGAATTAACTCTCTGGCCAAGATGGAGGCATAGGTAGACACACTTTGCCTCCTTACACAACCATAAGCAGAATTATAACTAATATCAAAACAAAAAACTACCAGAACTGCCAGAAAATTGAGCTGTATGAAAGTCCAACAACCAAGGATTTAAAGAAGACATATTCATTGGATGGGTAGGAGGAATGGAGACAGGGAGCTGGGGCAGAAAGGATGATGTGTAGCAGCAGCAGTGGCCGGAGGAACAGGTGGTCCCATAAGTGGTGGATAAAAGCTGGGATGGACACCTGGGGAGCAATCCCAGCCCCAGGCTAGACTGCACAGCCCAAGGTTCTGGCTATGAGTGGAGGCAGGGGTGGCTAAAGAGGCTGCCCATCTCTCAGAGTCCATTAAAAGGGCTGCTATGGCCCTGGGACATATTCAAACCCTCCCACTCTAGGAACCAACATAAGGGCAACAGCTAGAGGGGTGCCAGTCTCATGTGGGAAGTGGGTGAATTGACTGGAAATGGAGTGAGTGACAAATAAGTGGTACTGTTCCTTTTTTGACCTCTCCCCTACATACAGTGACACAAAGCAGTGAAATGGGTTGCCTAACTCTGATGAATACCTAAGGCCCTGCCCCTTACAACATAACAGGTATGTCAAGACAGGGAGTCAAAGCAACTTTACCTAATACACAGGAACAGACACAGGAGGCTGCCAAATTGAGGAGACAAAGAAATATGGACCAAGTGAAAGAACAAATCAAAACTCCAGAAAATGAAGTAAGTGAAGTAGAAATAACCAACCTACCAGATGCAGAACTCAAAACACTGGTGATCAGGATGCTCAGAGAACTCATTGAGTACAACAAACACATAAAAGAAGAAATGAAAGCTATACTAAGTGTATAAGAAAAATCCACTCAGATTCAATAATGAAGGAAAGGAAGCTTGGGTTCAAATTAATGAATTGGAACATAAGGAAGAAATAAACAGTCAACCAGTACAGAATAAAGAAACAATAATTCAAAAATGAACAAAAAAACAAGGAGAGAATAAGAAGACTCCAGGACAGCTATGAAAGTACCAATATCCAAGTCATAGAGGTGCCAGAGGAGAAGGGGAAGAGCAAGAAAGTGAAAACTTAATTTGAAAAAATAATGAAAGAAAACTTCCCTAATTTAGCAAAGGAAATAGACATACAAGTCCAGGGAGAATAGAGAGTCCCAAACAAGTTGGACACAAAGGGGACCACACCAAGACACATTATAATTAAAATGCTAAAGGTTAAAGATCAAGAGTGAATGTTTAAAAAAAAAAAAAAGAGTGAATGTTTTAAAGGTTTTTTAATTTATTTTTTTATTTTTATTTTTGTTTTTTTAAAAGATTTTATTTATTATTTTTAGAGAGAGGGGAAGGGAGGGAGGCAGAGAGGGAGAGAAACATCAATGTATGATTGCCTTTCATCTGCCTCCAGCTACGGATCTGGCTGGTGACCTGGCTTGCAACCTGGTTATGTGCCCTGGCTAGGAATTGAGCCAGCAACCTTTGGGTTCACAGTCCAGTGCCTTATCCACTCTGCCACCAGCCAGGGCTTCAAGAGAGAATCTCAAATGCAGCAAGAGAAAAGAAGAGAGTTCCCTTAAGACTAGCAGCTGATTTCTGAAAAGAAACTTTGGAGGAAAGAAGGGACTGGTAAGAAGTATCCAAAGTGATGAAAACAAGGACCAAGATTACTCTATTTAGCAAAGCTATCATTTAGATTGGAAGGGCAGATAAAGTGCTTCCCAGGCAAGATAAAGCTAAAGAAGTTCATCATCACCAAGTTCTTGTTATATGAAATGTTAAAAGAACTTATTTTTTTTAAGATTTATTATTTTTAGAGACAGGAAGGAGGAAGAGAGGGAGAGAAACATCAATGTGTGGTTGTCTTTCATGTGCCTCCAGCTGGGTACCTGGCTGGAGACCTGGCTTGCAACCCAGGCACGTGCCCTGACTGGGGATCCAACCAGTGACCCTGTGGTTCGCAGGTCAGCGCTCAATCCACTGAGCCACACCAACCAAAGATCCAGGGACTTAATTTTTTAAAGAAGAAGAAGATCAAAACTATTAACGGTAAATGACAACAAACTCACAACTATCAACAACTGAATCTAAAAAACAAAAACAAACTAAGCAAAGAGCTAGAACAGGAGCAGAATCATAGATATGGAGTCCATATACTAGAGGGTTATTAGCATGGATGGGGAAGGAGAATGAGGGAAGAGGTACAGAGATTGAAAAGCATAATCAGTAGGTACAGAATAGATAGGGATGTTAAGAATAGAAAAGGAAGTGGAGAAGCCAAAGAACTCACATAGACATGAACTAAAATGAGGGGGGAAGTGGATTGCTGGAGGGTACTCTGTGGTGGGGAGGAAAGGGGGAAAAAAATGGGACAACTGTAAGAGTATAATCAATTTTAAATAAAAAGCTGGATTTAAGTAGCAAATTTGGGCTGAACACCAAGCCTGAAATCAAGTGCCTTTACATCCCTAATATATGCATTATTTATTTCTAAAACTGAAGAAAGACAGAAATGAGAGCTCTGTGAGCATGGGGATTCACGTCCATCTGAAATGCCATTAATTGGGGGTGGGGAACTGTCATTTCCATTTTCTGAAAGAGCAGCAACAGTTATACAGAAAGAAATCAAAGGCAAAGTTAATTGGAAGTCATTTAGACCTACTAACATTACTCTTTACATCAATAATTTTGGATGCTCAGAATAGATGGTTATTTAATACATTCTTTGTTGAGTTTACTTATTGAATATTTTCCATGTGCCACTGTCTTGTTACTTTACAAATATTAACTCTTGCAATGCTCACAATAATGGGTGAGAAAGGCACTTGTATTTTATTATTTCTGTTTCACAAATATGTAAACCAAATCACAAAAGAGGTGTAGTAATTGCTCAAAATCCACAGATATGGAGAATCAAAGTCAGGATGCAGAGCCTGGGCCCTCCTGACGTTCCCTCAGGATACTTGCGAGTTGAGGAAGAGGGAGGCATTGTCTCATGATTGGCATTAGTATTTTCTCTCAAGTTTCATGTTTCAAAACGTTCACCAGTGGACTTTGTCCAAGAAGCTTGGACATGAAGGGAGAGACTGAGATTCCTAAACTTGCTGTGGAAGGAAAGAGTGTTAAAGACTTAAAGGGGAGGGAAGAAATAAAGAGTAAGGGAGAAACATTAATAGGAATAAAACAGTATGCATTAGCTTCCCTAATTTGCCTTAGGAAAGGCAAAGTTTACCTTGCTCATTGAAGAACATCTTGTTTCAAAAAGCAAAGCAAAAACAATTGTTAAATAATCAAATTAAGTCAAGTGAACATTTTATTTTCTTTCTCCTCCTTCTCCCTTACCCTTCACTTTGACTTTTGTCAAAATATTTCACATCTTTGGACTTTGGTTTCCTTTTTTTTTTTTTTTTTAAGATTTTATTTATTATTTTCAGAGAGAGGGGAAGGGAGACAGTGAGAGAGACATCAATGTATGGTTGCCTTTTACCTGCCTCCAGCCACAGAGCTGGCTGGAGACCTGGCTTGCAACCTGGTTAGGTGCCCTGGTTGGGGAATCAAACCAGTGACCTTTGGGTTCGCAGGCCAGCACCTAGTCCACTGTGCTACCACTGTGTGGTTGTCTCTGGCCCACAACCCAGGTATGTGCCCCGACCGGGAATCGAACCTCGACCCCTCAGTTCACAGGCCAGTGCTCAATCCACCGAGCCATACCGCCCAGGGCTCCTTTATTTATTTATTTTTTATTTTATTTTATTTTATTTATTTATTTATTTATTTATTTATTTATTTATTTATTTTTTTGTAGAGCTCCACTTTAATCTTTTGAGACATTATTTTTTTAAAAAAACATTTTGGTATAGTATTTTCTTTTTCTTTTTTTTTAAGATTTGATTTCATTATTTTTAGAAAGAGGTGAAGGGACAGAGGCAGACAGGGAGAGAGACATCAATGTATGGTTGCTTTTCACCTGCCTCCAGCCACAGACCTGACTGGAGACCTGGTTTGCAACCTGGTTATGTGCCCTGGCTGGGGAATCGAACCTGTGACCTTTGGGTTCGCAGGCCGGCGCCTTATCCACTGTGCTACCAGCCAGGGCTTTCCTTTATTTTTGAAATGGGAATATCAATACCTACTTTAGAGGGTTGTCATAAGGATTAACTTGGAAAATACACAAAAGCACTCAGTATAACGCCTTGTACAAAATGAATCACATTACCATTGAGAGAAACTGGGTAAAAGGTACACAGAACCTTCCTGTACATTGCTTTTACAACTTCCTGTGAATTTGTAATTATTTCAAAATAAAAAGTTTAAAAATGTATTAGCTATCTTATGAATTGTACTGTACTAATACAATTGTGCTAATATTTTTCTTGACAAATAAAGGAATCAAGAATCAGGAACACAACAATTTTATTACACCAAGAAACAAAGATGAACTTAGGATAGAAGCAATTTCTTCTTAGTTGTATAACCACAGAGCAGCATTAGTGTGAAAGAACCTTAGAATCAAGGCATAAGTTTTATCACCAAGTTTATCTGGGTTTGAATGTGTAGTTTATGGTTTTTTCCCCTGGTTCAACCAGACTCATCCATTCAGATTCAGAATAAAATAGGCATTTCCTCAGCACATACTTTATATGCTGCCAACAACATTGGGGTAGGCTCTTCCACATTGCTGTGAATGTGATAGCAACTAATGCTTTCTGAGTTCAGAGAAAGGTAGGAAAAAAATGGACACTGCCATTGAAATCCATTTAACTCACTATTTTTGCATCTCAGTTTTCTAAAAATAAAATTAAAATGCATGGAACAAATTGTATAGGATTATTTACCTCTGCTAAAACTACTGCAGTGGAGATGCTCAGTGGAGCAATGGAGTACTTAACATGGTGATAGGTAAAAAACAGAGGGCTTCTTTTCCTTTATACTAGGTTTACAGTGGTGGTTCTAACAGGATGCACTGTTCTTTTCAGAAGAAGCTTAAGCTAAGAACTTGCAGCCTTGGCCGAAAGTGGGACAGAGCTTACGCTCTGTGGCATTCAATGGGCTGCCTTCAACTCCTTTAAGTGGAGAAAGAACAGCTTGAATAAGGATAACTCTGGATGGAGCTCAGTTCCGTAGCTATTTTTTCTTTTCTCTCTCTCTCTTCCCCCCCACCCCTTCCTTCCTTCCTTTCTCTTTCCTTCTTTCCTTATTCCCTTTTCTTTCTAGAATGGTGTGAGAAAATGTACCTTTAGCTGATGTCAGTAAAAAGAAATCCAGTGTTTTTGAAAAACAAAGCCAAACTATGAAAGCTCTACAAAAGGCTAAGATTTCACATTTCCTACTGTCATCTTGACATGGAGCTTCAAAAAGGGCTAGAAGTGTAGAAAGGAAAGATAAGACAAATTTCACACAGATATTTACTTTTATAAAATTTCCAAAAAAATATTAGAAGGTTTAGGTAAAAAATTGGCAATAAATAAGGAAAATATGTGTTCTTTTTATTTGGAGAGAACAGTCTCTCAGAACAGTCATCATCCCCCCCCCCCCATAACCAAAGTAAATAAATGTTAAAAACTTGTATGAAAAGCATTTTAGTCATATTTCTTCATTTTAAGACTGATTTTGTAAATTATCCAAACAATAATTGATAATCTGCCTTTTATGTATTTTCAGCTTCAGGAATGATCATTCTGAAGGAAAAAAGTAAACAGTTCCAGTACCAATGTAAACATTAATAAATGGGATAGCATCAAACAATGCCAGGTAGGTTTTGTTTATTAGCCATAATTTTCCCATGATATTTATTATGTTCGTGTTTAAGGAACAAATTAATTTCCACATTTTCTTGGCTACTAATGAAATGTTTCACTATCATTTGAAAGAGGACTTATTCTGAAAACTTCAGGCCTTATTAGACACATAATTAGGTAATATTTTTAAAAAGTTGACTTGTGACACTCCCTCTATTTTACAATTTTAGGGCAAACAGGATAAGAATTCAGACATTGTGTTGTATTCTGACCACTAGACAACACACAGCCCCTGGTATATCCACAGGCTACACTATAATTGAAATTGGAACAAGGGTACATAGAATAATGATTGCTATTTTTAAGAATCATTTTTCATAAGGAGGAACCAGAGTGCATTTCATGGAGTAAATCCCGGTTTAAACACCATTGATCTTATCTTTGAAAAAGGAGTAGAGAGGAAGAGAAAATCAAATGTGAAAAATGTGTACTTGTATTGAACTGTGAAGATACCCTCACTGAAAATGTCTAACAACCATACTGTCTAAGGGAACCTACGAGACATTTAATGCAAGTAACATGATAATCGAATTGCATAGCTCTTCAACAATATGTACACTTACACAGGACTTCCTCCTTTCCTGCTTTCCCAGACAAAGTAAAATTTACTGAGGCCTACCTACCAAAAACAGTTAGTCATTCTGTTTCCCTGGCTAGCATTTGGTACATAATCTCTATTTATTTTGTCATGATCACTGAGTATTATACTGGGTACACGATTCAGTTTTGCCTTTGTATCTAATTGAAAAATAATTGGCACTGTGTAAATTTTGTGTTGTTTAGAGATCATCAGTTTGTGTTAAAAGCCAAATCCTCTTCCCTTCCCCTCCTTCCAGAACTGCTCCAGTGGTAGGTGTCAGCAAGTCACAGCAGAACAAAGCTGTCACAGACTGAGTCAACCGGGACTGGTTTCTGTTGATAGTTTGTGAATTTCTAACTCATCAAACTATCAATTTGATAGTTTGCATCAGCTGAATTCATATATTCTGCAAGAGAAAGAGAACCATATGACAGTTTATAGACTTTAATTATTCTATATTTGAGAAAATTAAGATACACACCTTAAGTTACACAATTGTATTCCAATTTTTATTACTCTCAGAAGTTTAATGCTTACTATACAATGGGTTCCATATATGAGAGGGGAGTTTTTTTAAGGAAACTATTAATTTCAGGAGATCTGATTCTTTAGACTGACTTTTCCTTGGTTAAGACCACATGCAGATAGAAAGAACAAGCTGATTAACCATTTAGAATTCCCTCTCTTCCCTAAGATACCACACCCCTAAAGTGGCATTAAACAAATCTTTGTTTTCCACTTCACATTATCACTTTGGAGGCTTTGGGTAGAACTGGAGGTAAAGATAGGAAACTGTGAACTGGCATTAAAAAAAACCAAACCCTAAGTTTATGCCCCCACTTCACACTTGGGAGCCTGAGCTAATCACACACATGTGCATAGAAAAGGGGTGGGGGGGGCGCGCGAGATCTGTGATATAGAAATCAGTTGAGCACTTCAAGTGCTACCAAAAGCATTGACTTAAGAAAACAAAACCAAAAACTCATAAGCACCCTTCGTGGAGCATCTCCTAGATATCAAGTGCTTTGCTAGGTTCCTTACATTCTTCAGTAACTCCCAAAATCCCAAGAGGCAGTTACCATAGTTCATTTCACAAATGGGTCACCCGCCCACTGAGGAAATAGCAGAATGAAGATCTGAACCCAGGCCTGCTAACGCACTTGCTGGGAGATTTCTCCTTTCTCAGCTCAGGATTAGCAGGGCATAAAGGTAACAACCTGGGTCTAAGACGTGAAGGTACTGAAACAACCTGGGTCTAAGACTTGAAGGTACTGGGTGTGAAAACTGGCTGAACAAAACGGTTTTGTCACTCCAAGACCAGGCAGCCGAGCCCTGGGCTTTGTTTACCGGCCACTTCGCATCAGCCCCGAGCGAGCGGGGAGGCGGCGCTTCCACCACCCGAAGGGTGGAACCCTCGGCTCCGCCGGGCCTCGAATGGCCGCCGACATGCGTTCAGCCCTAGGGCGGGGGCGAGGGACCACGAACCGCGCGCCGGCGAATTAGGGCTGCGGCCGACGAGGTGGTGGGCGAGGCCGGTGACCCAACAAAGCGAGTTGGGCCGCCGGAGGCCCTGCCCGGCTCCGTTTCCGGGCACAAGCCGCAGGGTCCCGGGCCGGCGGCAGCTTGCGCGCTTCCGTCTGTGGCTCTCGGCTTGAGGGCGCCTCTGGCCGAGGGTGTGATCGCGCGCCGCCGGGCCGGGCTGTGAGCGAGGGAGGCGGAAGGGAGTCTCAGCCACCCGGGGGCCGCAAGGCCCGGACGGGCAAGGCGGGGCGAGGCCAGGGGCCCACGGCACCCGCCCATCCCCGGCGTACCGGAGCCGCTCTGCCCGCAACCCAGTCCCAGGCCCTCGGTCCGCCCTACGCGCGCGCCCGCGCGCGCCCCCGCCAGCCCGTCCCTCCTCCTCGCTGCCCCTCCCGCGCGCGTCCACCGGCTCCCCGGCTCGCGCCGCTCCATGTAGCCCCGGATCCCCGGGAGACCGAGGAGGAGGGGGCGACCACAAGATGGCGGGTACGTGGCCCCCTGTTCTCCGGGCGGCGCGGCGGCGTCGGAGTCTCCCCGCATCCGCCCGTCCGCCACCGCCCCGTGTGGGGGCGAGGCCGGCGCGGGGTCCGGGCGCGGGGAGGCGCCGCGGGGCCGGGAGAGGGAGAGGGAGAGGGAGTGGGAGAGAGAGGGGGGGAGAGGGAGAGGGAGAGGGAGAGGAAGGAGGGAGGGGGAGAGGGAGGGTGGCTGGCGGGGGCGGCGCGCAGGGTCGCGGGGGCGCTGACCAGGCCTTTCTTTTCTCCCCTCGGCGCAGACCTCTCGCTGCTCCAAGAGGACCTGCAGGAGGACGCGGACGGATGTGAGTGCACCGCCCTGCTGTCGCCGTCGCCGGCAGCCCTCTGGGAGCGGCCGGGAAGGAAGGGTGAGGGAGAGGGAGGGCGGCCTCGGCTCGGCCCGGCCCGGCCCGGCCGGGCTCGCCGTGGGGACTGGCTCGGCGAGGCGTGGCCCTGGGCCGGCCAGGGTTGCGGTTTTGACGGAAAACGGAGCTTTGTGGAAGAAGCGGCGCGCCAGGTCCCGCTGGCGCGGAGAGATGCCCGGGGCGGTGCTCCGGCTGGGGGGCTGCCCCGTCGGCCACCCGCCTCACCACCCCACACCTCCGGCGGCTGGGAGCTGCCCAGCCGTCCGTTTTGAAGGAAGAAACTAGTAGGCAGGTATTTGAAGTAGGAATTTGGGCTGTGTTTTTCTCCTTTGAGTGCCTTCCGGGGGCCCGCCCCCTCCCCTCAACCCGCCTGAGGAAGGAAGAAGCTATCGTGAAGGAAGGTGTTTTTTCTGGCGGTTGCTCGCGAGTGTCCCACCGCGGCGGCTGCGCCTGCCCGCCGCCTCGGCGCCCCTGCCCCGCTTCGGATGGTGCGGAGCTGGCTTACCTGTCATTTCACTTCAGCTCTCAGCAGTTTTACGTTGTTCCAAGTCCATGGGCTTGCGGATTACGGGAAGGTTAGAAGGTGTGGCCTTAGCAGGAATTACTACATTTGGAGAATGTATTTCTTTAATGTATATGCTCGCAAATTACCCAGACCTCCTTAAATATTACAAGTTCAGTTTTTCTTTGAGATGTTAACGTTTTTAAAGAGTTGATACTCTTGCTTAAGGAAAAACTTTGACATTGTTTCCAGAATAGTGCCAAAAAGGAATTGTTCATTTCATATGTGCTCTTCTAGCATCAGAAGGTAATTTGGAAATTGTTCTGAGTTGCAGTAATAACTACGGTAGAATTTCTGGTGTACTTAGGGGAAGTCCTGCCTGATGCTGAGATTTACTGTGGCTAATATTGATGTAAGTAATTTAGAGAAAGCTACAGTTTGAAATTGCTCTTTTAAATACTGTGTAATTAATCCTCAATTTTGTTTGTTTTGTTGGTTCCTTCACCCAAATTAAGCTTAATTTTTAAATTCCTAGGTGTTCGGAGTGAAATAAGGGGAATTTACTATTTAGAAGGATTGTATAAAAAGTGATTATTTAAAAAGTAATTTATGTGCAAACTTATCTTTCGCTAAGTATGTTTTTTAAGTAAAAAGTTCTCTTAAAGGTTGTGAAGGACATCTTTTACATTTCATTTAATGTTTTACCTTAGTCTGCTAATCTGCCTACTGGTAAATTTAAAATGTTATTAAAGGCAGCTTTTGATTTCTTGCAAAGTTAGTTTTAGAGAGGTGGCCCTGTTTGTTTTCTCTCCAAACTGGCTTCTCGTTCTTGTGTTTTGCTTCAAGACTTTGTAAACAGAAGATATATTAATTTAGCATGTGTTTAGAAATGTCTGGAACTTTATTGTATTAATTTGTTTTCAGTTAGGTGCCTTGCACCCTTAAAAGGAGTATCAGTTTTGCCATACCTGACCCTTAAGGGAACATAGTCTAGAGGGGAAAGCATATCTGTGAAGAACTCAACAATGATTTATTCATGAGCCTCAAGGCTTCTGCCTGCTGAGGATATAGCTGTGCAAAGGATGATCACAATCCATGCCCTCTAGTGGTTTATAAACAATTGTAATGTCAAGTGTGATAGTGAAGGTATCAGGGGCATTACAGCACACTAGTTGATAGATAGGACTCTAGAACCAGACTGCTTTGTTCCAATCTTGTTTGGACAGTCTTCTGTAACTCAGCCTGTCTGTGCCTAAGACTTGTTATTTGTAAATAGGTGTATAAATATTACATACTTTGTTGAGTTGTTCAGAGCCTTGCATAAATTAATGCATATAAAGCACTTAGAACAGTACCTGGTAAATAGTGACTATTTTGCACCTGTTATGAATAAAATGTAAGGGAAGCTTAAAAGAAAGAACAGAGCCCTGGATGGGTGGCTCAGTTGGTTGGAGCATCATCCCCAAGTGCCAAGGTTGCAGATTCCATCCCTGGCCAAGGCACACACTCGAAAAAACTGATGCATGGATTAGGGGAGCAATGGGTTGATGTTTCAGTCTCTTTAAAAAAATCAATAAAAAAGAAATGAAAAAAAAAGAGAAAGAGATAATGATGTTGAGCATTACATACAGAATTACTACATCTTTATAAATGTTTCTAATGCTTGCAGTTAACTTTTAATGCATCTCTTAGTTTCCATGTGTTTTAATTTAGGATAAAAGTTAGACATTTGAAGGCACACATAGTTTATTTGCTTATATGTAATTTTCTGGAATACTTTGTTAGACTAATTGTTTATATTTCTTAGTTTTTATAGAGAATACAGTCACCACCTAGGAAACTTTGCCTTTTCCCTTCCTTTAGTTCTTAATGGCTGGTCAAGTAAATCAGAAACATACAGCAGATTAACAGGAGAAAATAAAAATTTATTACATACACATGGTAATTTTTATAAACATAAAAATTCCAATGATAGGCCAAAGAAGGTACACATCATTTTGAAGAAAGGGGAATAAAGTGGGGGTGAGTTTGGACTTTTAAAGGGAAATAGGCAATTCACAGGTTAGCTGAGAATGGCAAACACATTCTTGCTACCTATCAGAAACAATGGGACAGAGTGAAATTTAGGGCACAGGTGGTTTCTCATGGATCCTTCCTGTATACACCACTCTTAATTCATCTTATGTGCTAAAGTGAATGTGCTAAGGTGGTTATCCTAAGGTTCTCTTCCTAAAGCAGATTTTTCTATTAAATCCCTTTAAGAAGGAAAGGGGGAGATACAGAAACAAATAAACAAAAAACACTTCCTGAGTTTATTGGGCTTTAATTGTTTACAGCTTGAAATAATCTGCATGCCAGGGTAACTCATCTCAGAGAGAGCTCCTTACCCTAATAGTAATTGACTCAGAATATTCAGAAACAAGGGATCTTTCAACATATGGCCAGGTGAAAAACCACTTGCCTTCTATTGTGAAGGGAGAAAAGAAAAAGAAATTTGCGTATGGAACCAAGGTCAAGGGCATGGTGTTTGGTAAGGGAATGAAAAAGTTTGTCACATCCTGGAGAAGCTGAAGATGATAGAAAACTAGAGATCTTAGCAAGAATGGACTTTGGGCTCCCTTTACAACTAGACTGTAGTACCTTATGAACCAACTTTTCTGCCTCAGGCAGCACTGGTATGGAGACTAGCCTCCAGAGTACTTGTGCATCAGGTCCTGCCACCTCTTCAAGGCTAGGTCTAAGTTGGTCTTGGAGATGGAAAGAAATAATTTTCTAACCAAGGTCTAGAATCTCAATTGTCTTTCTCAAACGCAGAACCTAAACTAAGGCAGAAGAAAGGGTAAGTACTATTGTACAGGTAATCTGCAGCTGTGGAGACTAAGAGAGAACCTGGTTAGGGTCTGGATCTTGGAAGAGGGGAAATTGGCACACCTTGAAAGAATCTCAGTTCTTTTGTTTTGATTTTAAGCCCTAAAGTCTACGTATAGAGCTGTAGAATAGAGGAAAGGGTTGGTCAAAGACTGACTTACTCTATGATTGGGAGAAAAAGAAGCAAAATCCTTATGTAAAAGATGGTGCATTGTATAGGGTAGGGCAAAGGGAGGTTTACAGTTCTGATTATGTCAAACACAGTTTATTCTTATATTATTATTTATTAATGATTGTATTATTTTTCATATGTACAACTATAAACCTACTTTAGCCCCACCTTGTATGTACATATCAAAAGATCACAAAGGTGAGTAAATAAAATCATTATTACATATTAAAATTACTATTAAAATTAACTTTAAGAAAATAATGCAAAGGAACCTTGGACATGGACAACAGGTGGGATTGACTTTGAGGGGAATGGGTGTGTGGGGAGGGGGACAGAGGGGAGCAAAAAGGGGATGGCTGTAATACAACAGCAATAAAATTAAAAAAAAAAAGAAAATAATGCAATGAAAAAATGTTTGTTTTAGTTTAAAAGTGATAATGTATCACGAAACCACTTTGAATTTCAAAGTGAAAGCAAGCCAGTGCTCCCTTTGAATAGATGACTTCAGAGTTGGGAAAACACTTTCTTTTCCTTGAATAATGGGAGGCAATAAAAAATGACCAATCGGCTTTGAGAGAAAGATATTTAAATTTTTGTTGTCAGTTGTCTAAAGATTCAGTTTTGATTTACATTTAAGTTGTTGGATTTCTAAAAGATGTAAGATAGGCTTAAGCTACAGTAAGATCTGATGAGTTAATGCTTGTAAAAATTTATTTGTTGGAGTTTGATTAAAATTCACATTTTTGTGAAAAGAATACATTGAAGAATATTTTAAAAGAATGATTATATAACACTTTATAGTAGCTTTTAAACAGATTATTACAGCAGCCCTGTGAAATGTATGTAGGCTGTGGTATTCTGATATTAATAAGTAAGTTAACTGATACTCAAAGGGACTAAATTATTTTCTCAGGGAAAACTCTTTAAGTACTAGCCAGAATTTTAAGCTAGGCCTCCTGATTCTTATTATTGTATTTTAAGAATTGTTTCTTCTTAAATTGTCCAGTTTGAGCAGCTCAGATTTCTTGTATAGGCAATTTGTTTGAACCATGCTTAAAATACTCTTAAAGATTAGTATGCTGCGTATGGTTTAATGTATTCTAGATAGAGATAATTAAGAATGGGGCTTAAAATAGCTTATTTAACTGTCGTGTTAACTTTCTCAGCTGAACTAGTGTTAAAGAACTTTTGGAGCTATATTAGAGAATATGCCATATCACAGAATGTTCCCTATTTGTTTAAGTTTTGGAATCTTTTTACATGGATCCAGAAATAATTGGGTGTAACTGCCTAGACTGCACTCCTTTCAAGGAGTCTCTGGGCCTTCTAACTAATTTTAAAAACTAAAACTAGTTTTGGTAAACTTCCTTAAGTTCTTGCCACCTGTGGAAGCACCAGCCACGGAGGGAATCAGTCAGAAACCCTAGGAAGGTGTGGTTAGAAGTTATGATGCTTATCAATTTTGTTAAATGGGTATTTGAAAAAGTGAGTCGTGGGACTTGATAGCATGTTTTAATGCTACCAACAAGACTGGACAGGAGAAATCTTTATTTAGATAGACTATAATTGATATCCTAGAAAAGAGTCTTTAAATGGTTTTAGTGGGACCCACATATGTAAAGAATCAGTTAATGATGCCTTAAGTAATAATTCTCCATAAAGAATGTTTTTAAAAAAGGAAAAAGTGGGGGAAACCATTTGTAAATAAATATATATGTTGACTGCCTGGGATTGTAGCAGCACACAAACCAAAAAACAATCCTACCTCAATACATAGGTTTCTGTTTCTTTTTTCTGTCTATGAAAGCTATATAGCTCTTATTTAGGTAAAATTCATTAGTCTTCTAAATTTGTTTTATCACTGGTTTGTTATTTTATTTCTGGCCCTGTTACCATAGTTTGTCTTCTCATCAAAACAAAGTATTTATGTTTATTAAACTATTTTTCACTACTATGTTTGATTTATATTTTGTAATGTAGGAGTTTTCTTTTTGGATAGCAAACAGTTTTTTACCATCATCTACATGATGTGATGGGCAATTCCTAAACTTAAATTAGGGTGTTTTGCTTTTAGCTTTGATCTGAAAATAAACCTCATTTAATGTTTTGGGAAGAAGAGTGAGATGGCACATCTATGGAATTTTGACTAAGGGAGTTGAAAGACCTGTGTTCCCTTTGTGGCTGGGCAGTTAAAGACTGGAGCTGAGCAAGGACTAGGCCAGGTACAGGTTACCAGGGTGAAAAGTCACAGGTGCCTAATGATTTGCAAAACTGTGAAAACAAGGACCTGGCCCCCATGGTAACCTTCCTCACCTAGCAAGTTAGATTCCAGACACCCTTAGAAGGGGAATGAACACGCGGGCTGGAGAATAGCCCTTAAGGCATTAAGTCCCCAGGGCAGAAAGTTTCTGATCTGAATCAGATACATCTAGGCCTCAGTTTTGTTTAAGCTCCAGGCCCAGAAAAGCAGCAAAACCAGAAAAGCAGTGCCATCCATAGCTGACCTCAGGACCGGCTGTATTGACTAATAATGACCCCTGGCTTGGTGCCAACCAGTCAGTGGAGACCACGCCCCTAAAAGGGTTAATTGATAAATATTCTAT
>PVIW01015988.1:0-17978 GCA_004026585.1 Noctilio leporinus | reverse complement strand
TCATGTCCATTTGCTTGATATATAGTTTTCCATCCCTTCACTCTCAATCTGTGTCGATCTTTTGTTCTGAGGTGGGTCTCTTGAAGACAGCATATATGTGGGTCATGTTGTCTTATCCATTCGGCTACCCTATGTCTTTTGATTGGTGCATTTAATCCATTTACATTTAAGGTGATTATTGATTGATACTTATTCATTGGCATTTTCTCCCTTTGTGTCTGTATTACTCTTTGGCTTTCTCTGTTTCTTCATTTCATTTGTTTACTTATTTTTAGAGGAGACCCTTTAACATTTCTTGCAATGCTGGTTTGGTAGAGATGTATTCTTTTAGACTTTTTTTTTGTCTGGAAAGCTCCTTATTTTTCCTTCTATCTTGAATGAGAGCCTAGCTGGGTAGAGTATTCTTGGTTGCAGGCCTTTGTTTACCATGACTTGAAATACATTTTGCCATTCCCTTCTGGCTTGAATTGTTTCTGTTGAATAATCATTTGATAGCCTTATTGGAGCCCCTTTGTATGTTATTTGTCTTTTCTCTCTTGATGCTTTTAGGATTCTCTCTTTGTCTTTGAAATTAGCCATTTTCATAATAATGTGCCTTGGTGTTGGTCTGTTTGGGTTGATCCTCATTGGGACCTGCTGTGATTCCTGAGCTGGATTAATGTTTTCACTCATCATGTTAGGGAAATTTTCTATCATAACTTTTTTGAACAGGTTTTCCATTCCTTGTTTCTCTTCTCTTTCTGGTATCCCTATGATATGGATGTTGTTACGTTTTATGTTGTCCTGCAGCTCTCTTAACGCCTCTTCAGTCTTGTTCAGCCTCTTTTGATTCTCTTGTACTGTCTTGGAGTATTTGTCTACATTATCCTCCAACTCGCTGATCCGGTCCTCTGCTTCCTCTAGTCTACTGTTGATTCCTTCTACTGTATTCTTCAATTCAGAATTTGTATTATTCATTTCCTGCTTGCACTTATAGATAGCTTCCATGTCCTTTTTCATGCTGTTGTAGTTCTCAGTAAGTTCCTTGTAACTTCCCTGGAGTTCTTTGTAGTTTTCCTGGAGTTGTTTACAGTTTTCTTTGATGTGGCTGAGCTCACTGAGCTTCTCTATCATCATTCTTTTGAATTTCTTATCTGATATTCCAGGTGCCTCTGTTTCATTTTGTGTTCTTTCTGGGGGTTCTTCCTTTCCTTTTGGTGATGGACTGATTCTTTTTTTCTCCATTTTGGGTGTCTGTTCTTGCTTTCTCTTTATTTATTTATTTATTTTTGTTCTTTCCTTGGGTTAACCTGCTTTGCTTCCTTGCCTTGGTTGAGCACCCTTCTGTGGTAGGAGATTTGTGGAGTTCAGTATTGCCGTCTCCCAGATTTTCTCCACTTGCTGTTCTTGGTGTGTCCTTTATTTGGGCTGTCTCGTTGTATTCTGGGCCTGCGGGCTTTTAGCAGAAACAAAAACAAAAACAAAAACAAAAACCAAAAAAGAAAAAGAAAAACAAACAAACAACAACAACAACAAAATACCAAACCCAACCCCCCCAAAAGAAATTGCAAAAGGAAAAAAGAAATAAAAATGATATTAATAATAAGAAGAAAGGTTTTAGATGGCTGTTGACCCTTAATAATCCCTGACTGGTCCAGATGGAGCCTGGACCTGCGGGCTTTTAGAAGAGGAAAAAAAAAAAAAGCAGAATGTCACAAGAGAAAGAGAAATCAATATTAATAAAGAAAAGTTTTAGGTTTCTGTTCACCCTTTATGGTCTCTGTTTGGTCCAGGTGGAGCTAGGACCAGTGGGTTTTATCAGGGAGAAAAGAAAGGAGAAAGAAAGAAAAAAAGAAAAAAAGAAAGAAAGAAAGAAAGAAAGAAAGAAAAATGGATGGGGGGTGAAAGTCACAAGACAAAGAGAAATCAATATTAATGAAGAAAGGTTTTAGCTGTGTGTTCCCCGTTTATGATTTCTGATTGGTCCAGGTGGAGCCAGAACCTGTGGTCTTTACCAGGAAGAAAACAAAAAGAAAAATTTAAAAAATAAAATAAAAAGAGGAAGGAAGAAAAGAATAAAGAAAGGGTTTAGAAAGGCTGGGGATGGGAGGAATACTTAGAATGAGGACTGGGAATGCGTTATAGCCACAGAGTGAATAGACTTTAATTCGAGAGTAGGGGAGGGTCTTGGATATTTAGTTGGATTGAGGTATGGGGGGGGATTAAGAATATGTGAGGAGTAACTTTTGCAAAGGATATGTTGGGGCTTAATAATTCATATTACTCTCGGTATAATTCAGGTGCCTGAGATTGGCAGCAATCCCTTTCCTGATGCTGTCTCTTTTTCTTGGTCAGGACTTTACAGTCTATAGCCTATATTCTAGCAGGTCTTGGCGCGTGGCAGGGCCTCTGATTGTCACAGTAGGGCTGATTCTGAGTGTCTGGCCCCAGGTAGGCTGGGCCTTCAGCAGCCTGACTGGGTTTTAGGGCTACCGGTGTTCTGGAGCCTGCAGGCAGCCCCCTCCCACTCCTGGTGGAGGTTCCTGCCCAGCATGCACCCCCAGCACTTCTGCAGGGCAGCCCGCAACTTCACTGGTCCCTGTGACAACTGGCCCCACCCCCGCAGTTCCGGGAGGAGGCCAGGCATGTCAGTCAACACTGTCCGGGGTCTGCCTACACTATCCCGCCCTTCCGGGGCGGGCACCATGCCTCCAAGCCAACCAGCTCTCCGCGGAGTCCTTTACATGGCCTCTGTGATGAGCCCCTCCCAGGCGTGGGCGGTGCGGCCTTTGTCTCAGGCAATGGTGGGTCGCCTGCCACTAGTTCCCTGCTTGCCGGCTCTCCGGCTCACCATTTGGAGTTTCCTGCGGAGCCTGGGGGCCTGTGTGGTTGCGCAGGGCTGGGCCACCCCCCTCGCAGGGGCTTCTAGCTGCTGTTTCCCCAGTGGCCCAGCAGCTCCGTTTTCGGCCCTCTCGCTGCCCTGGCTGGTGCACTTCCGGCTCCCCTGCTCCGGCTTCCCACAGGACTCTTCTCCTCCGACTCTAGCCCTGCTTGGAGCCTCCTCTACCTCTTGCTGGAGTGAGTGTCCAGATGCTGCCTGCTCCAATCCCTAGGGTCCTGAAGACGTCTCACGCTCCCTCTCCTGTCCTCTAGTTGCTTTGGTACTCGAGAACACCATCAGCACTGCTCTCTACTCTGTCGCCATCTTCCCTCCACCGGCATTCACTTTTACCAGGTAAAAGGACTCTACTTGGCTGTTTCCTCGTGTTTGGTAACAGCAAACATTTGCTGCCATATAAGGTATTAATTAGGAAAAAAACTGTATGGAGTTTAGGGATAGAGGAGTGTATTTTTTAATTTTCTCCTTTGTGAGATACAATTTTTCAAAAGGAAAAATAGTCTCCTTAGTCTGGCTGTACTCAGTACAAGATATGTCCAAGGTTGAGAGCAAGTTTTAAAATATCAGGCAACAAGTACATTAAGAAAATCACAAATGATACTCAGCAAAACAAGCTACGGTGAGTGTTTGCTCACCCACACAATGGGCCAAGGAGCAGAGGATAGCCGTACAAACATGTTTGGCACCTTAGAGAGAATGTCCTGAGTTAATTCAAGGCTCTTCACCAAAAGGGTTGATAAGGTAATGTAAGAAACAAAAAATCAATCCCAGTAAGTACAATACCTTTTAACTTATAGATAACAGAGAAAACCCTGATAATGAAAGGGTTCTTACAACTCAACTCCTGTTGGAAGGAAAACATGATTTCCCAAAGTTCTGAAGCCTCCTCCACTTCTTAGACACCACCTATTCTTACTCTTTTCTGGGCCATTTTTTTTTTTCCTAAAAGGAAGTTCTCCTCATCTTTTATCTTAGGGGATAAGATAAAGAGCAACTTTGCTAAAGGCTCTGTAGTGATTGCCATATCAAGATTTTCCAAAAACCTTCTCTTCTGACTTGACAAATTTTAAAAGATGGTAAAACCAGATGCAGAGTCAACAATTTCAAAAGGAAAGCATTAAAATGCACAGGTCACAATATTTTCCATCCTGTCATCCATTTTACATTTATAGCATCCCCAATTCTTAGGAATTTAAAGAATAGTAGATGAATGCACTGACCCTTTAGAACCCTGATATAATTGAATGTATTGTACTTCTGACACAGTCTGTCACTAGCATAATGTTACCTGATAACACCTAATGAAAATTAACAGACTCATTTGTTTACTAAGGACAAGTCAGCTGTCCACCATAGAGCACTGCATTCTTTTTAACTGATGCTCACACATAAATCCTAGGAAGTAGGCAGGAACAAATTATTACTTTGAAGAAATAGAAATCATGAGCTTCCTGTAACAATGGCTCTTAACAGAATGTTAATACTGGTAGAGGCCTTGCAGAGGTCATCTAGGGAAAACCCACCCATTTTGCAGATGAAGGAACTGAGGCTTAAGAGGGGAGAGAACATATGAGGTCTGTCCCAAAAGTATTGGCCATGCAAACTGTTTTAATTATATTGACACTGGCTTGATACTTTCCAGATAGGCCTTTGTGCAGCTCATTTAGTCTCTGAGCTGAGGCTAGAAACCAGGTCCCTTTATAACTAGATTACTCTTTGATCTGATTTACTAACAAAAGACTATTTTGGAAAGGTCAGCACAGCACCATAGATTAACAAAGACAGAAGCCTAAATTTATAAACTAGCTTTCAAGTTCTGGTTACTGGATTTGGTAGTAACAGGTCATGTCACTGATATTATTGAACTCCATTTTAAGGTCATTGAGGAAATCAGGGTTTTGTTTTGTTTTCTGATTTGTAAAAATATAAGTAACAACAACCATAAGTTTTAATGAAAGTAGTAACCAGTCACATAATAAAATATGATGTCTGTCCTGAAAGCATCAAGCCACTGTCAATCTAATTAAAACAGTTTATGTGGCCGATACTTTCAGAACAGACCTCATAAGTGTGATTTGTGTCTTGCCTTCCCTTCCCTTCCCTTCCCCAGCAATAAAGTTTCACCAGAGAGCCTATTATTCAGCTATTCATCATGGTTTAGGAGACCTAAAGTTGATTTATATGTTCTTTAATATTCATAAGCTAGATCCAGGTGTCTTTCATTCTGGTTGATGTCATAAGTTTTCATCATATACAGTTATTTCACAATTTTCATAGTACTTTGATATTCAATTAAGTTAATTATCAATACATTTATATGGGATATAAGTTTTACATCTTTTTATTTATGATACAAGCTTATTAGTATGATTTTAAACAAGGTAAGTACCTATCTTTGCCTTGACCTGCAAACTGAAGATGGCGATAATAGTACCTACCTTATAAGGCTGACATGAGGATATAAAATTCATATTTTAAAGTACTTGAAACAGTGCTTAGCAAATTATATCTATTAAATATATTTGTTACCCAATAAAGCACCTACATGGCATCAAACATCAGACCAAATTTAAATATTTGAGGTAGGGGTTTTTCAATATTGGATTTATATCAGAATGTCCTACAAAGAATTTTAAAATGCAGACTCCCAGGTCCTACTCCAGCTCTATTGACTAGAGTGAAAATTTTGGTGGAAATAGTCTGTATGTTTGTGCACATGTGCAGTATATACACGTATGTCTGTGTTTTAAGTTTTATAAATACCTTCGGTTAAGAACCATTGGTCTGGATGCTGGTGACTATATGAATCAATTTCTAACTTTCTATGGAATGCTGAAACCTGAACTAGCCAATCTAGTACTTCTTTTCAATTCATGAGCACCATCTAATCCTTCCAACCTACACCAAGTGCAAAATTCTTAAAGCAGCCTACTGAACCACTTGTGGTCTAAAATATATTTGAAATATCGTCTATATTTAAAGAGATCACATTAACACTCAGATCGCATTTCAAAGAGGATTCTAGAAAGTGAGAGTTTTGACATATCATTTAGAACTCTATTGACTCCCCTGCCTTAGCTTTAAAGTTCATTGTAATATTCCTGGAGCTACTTTTAATTCCACACCATAATTTTTCTTTGCTTTTAAGCATATTTAATAAAAGTCAATTAAAATGTATGTTGAGGGGGAAAGGGGAACCATGGTAATAAAGGAAAGGCTATCCCATCAAAACACTGATTACGATTACTTGAGTATACAGACTTGAAAGTTCTCAAGCTCCAAAAATAAGCCACATTGGTATCTATTAAATTCATATTGATCCTTATTGAGTTTCACAATCCTGAAATACCAAATATATATGTATTTCCATGATCCTAGTTAGTTCAGGCATTTATATAGCTGAAAAATCTAATTACTCTCTCTCTCTTATAACTATTACATTTGTCAATCAAAATGTCAGCAGCTGTTCCTAGGACATATTTGAGTTTAACCAGTATCATAGTTGGTACTAGTAGTTTTTTTTTTTTTAAAGGAAATATTACTAAAAAATCTAGTATAATTTTGGCTACAAAATGGTTAAAATTTAAAGGGTAACAATGGTTGGATGTGGTAAACAGACAAGATCGCTAGGGAAACTGATAAACACATGTCCTAGGACAAAACAAAGACAACTGCCTCACTGAAGTACTAGGGAGAAGCAATGAAGAAATCTAATTCTGAGATTCCAAAAAGAACGAGAAATTTTGGCATCAGTGTTTCAAAACAGTAAAAGGCTTTCAGGTTCCTGTGCCAAAGTGTTTTAGGCTGTCTCACATTCAAAGTCTTCACTACTCCCTTCAGTTATATTCCCTGTCTTTCCTATCACTAGTAACTTGCAGTGTTTAGCTAATTCCAATCCCCTTTCCACCCCAGCCTAAAACCAATACTAATCTGAAAAATCACAGGCATAGAAGCATGGAACAGACTGAAGGTGATCAGAGCAGAGTGGGTAGGGGGATAATGGTGGAAAGAAGGGGAAGGGACTAGACAAAGAACATGTATGAATGGCATACAGTCATGGACAACATTGAGGGGATTGACTGTGGGAGTGAGCTGTAGGATAGGTGGAGGGAGACAAAGGGGAAAAATTGGGACAACTGTAGTAGAATAACAATAAAAATTCTTAAAAAAATAAAAATTATCTCAAGGAAATTCCCTCCTGATTTGGAAAATAAAAAATGGGGTAGTCTGGCCCTGGCTGGTAGCACAGTGGATAAGGTGCTGGCCTGCAAATCCAAAGGTCGTAGGTTCGATTCCCCAGCCAGGGCACATAGCAAGGTTGCAAACCAGGTCTCCAGTCAGGTCTGTGGCTGGAGGCAGGTGAAAAGCAATCATACATTGATGCCTCTCTCCCTCTCTGCCTCTCTCCCCCTCTTTCTAAAAATAGTGAAATAAAATCTTTTTTAAAAATGGGGTATGAGGAGATACACACAAACTTACGAAGAATCACCTTCCAACAGCCAACCACCCTATCAGTTGCCAAATTTAATACAATTCTTGCCTTAGATAACAGCTTTTATGCAGTAGGTATTGATCACTACAACTTGTAAAATAACCAATAAAACAAAATACTGTAAAAAGTATTAAAAACAATAGCAACACAGCCCCACTGTCAGCATATTTTGTAAAAGGGAGAGCTTTTATGTATTTCAACAGAGTCTTTTATACTTTATTGCAATGTTCTTCATATTCAGCAATTCTAGCTCTTCTCCAAGACTGATAATAAGTTACTCTCTTGAGACCATATTCCTGGTCTTTGATTTCAAAATTTCTTTAGTCCTGACTCCCTGCTTCTCCACACCAGCCCAATACTTATGCTGGCAGGAAGCAGAAAACGATGCCTAATCAGAATAAGAAACTAGTGATTTTTAGGACAACATGTCAATAAGAGATATTTATATGTCTGATAAAAGTAATATAAATAACCATGTAAGTATAACATCAGGTGTCAAACTACACAGAAAATACTTTATAACCATAGTTTTCATCAAACTCCATTACAGAAGTTCTATTATATGTCAAAAAAAAAATGGTATTGTCTCCATGTGTATCATTTGAACACTCCAACTCTAGTTTTTCTAGTTGACCATTCTAAGAAGTTAAAGTGGACTTGATGTTCTTCAGGGTCCAGATACTCCATTGCCTGCAATATTTTTCCAAATAATAAGGAGAAATAGGTTACTTCTTTTTTGTTTAATTTATTTTTTAAACTAAATTTAGGGGTGACATTGATCAAAAGATTGTGTGAGTTTCAACTGTAAACTTCTATGATACTAGATCTGTATATTGTACTGTGTGCCCACCACCTAAAGTCAAACTATCTTCTGTCACCACTTAGGTCCCCTTCCTCCCTGCAGGTCCCTCTCCACCCCTCATCCTCCACCCCATTCCCTCTGGCAACCACCACAATGTTGTGTATGTCCACGAGTTTCAGTTTTATATCCACATGTGAGTGAAACCATTTGGTTCTTAACATTTTATGACTGACATTTCATTGGCATAACACTCTCAAGATCCATCCATGTTGTCAGGAATGGCAGTATTTCACCTTTTCTTAGGGCTGAGTATATACACAATATTCCACTGTGTATATGTACCAGATCTTCTTTATCCAGTCCTCTATCAATGGACACTTTGGTTGTCTCCATGTGTTGGTCACCATGAACAATGTTGCAATGAACATCAGGGTGCATATATCTTTGAAAATATATGTTTTCAAGTTTTCAGGTAGATACCTAGGAGAGGGATTGCTGAATCATATGGTAACTCTATTCTTAATTTATTGAGGAACTTTCTGACTGCTTTTGCATAGTGGCTGTACATGCATACATTCCCACCAGCAGTAAATGAGGGTTCCTTTTACTTTACAATGTCTTCAACACTAGTTATCACTTATCTTATTTAGGATAGCTATTCTAACAGGTATGAGGTGGTATCTCATTGTACTTTTGATTTGCATTTCCCTAAAGACTAGTAAGGTTCAGAATTTTTTCACATGTATCTGTTTTTCATTTGCGTATCTTCCTGGGAGAGGTGTCTGTCCAGGTCCTCTGCCCATTTTTCAATTGGATTATTTGTTTGATATTGAGCTTTATGAATTCATTATATATTTTGGATATTAAACTTTTGTCTGAACTGTTGTTTGCAAATATCATCTCCAATTTGGTTGGTTTCCTCTGTTTTTTTGTTGTTGTTGTTGTTGTTGTTGTTGTTGTTGGATTCTTAGGTTGAGCACAAGTTTTTCAGTTTAATATAGTCCCCTTCATTTATTTTTGCCTTTATTTCTTTTGCTTTTGGGTCAAATTCATAAAATGTTCTCCAAAACCAAGGTCCATAAATTTAGTGCCTATGTTTACTTCTATGTAATTTATTGTTTCAGATAATATATTTAAGTCTTTGATCCAATATGATTAATTTTTGTACATAGGGACAAACTGTAATCTAATTTGGTTCTTTTACCTGTGGCTTTCCAATTTTCCCAGCACCATATATTGAAGAAGTTTTATTTTGCCCATGTGTGTTTCAGGCTCCTATGTCAAAAATTATCTGGCCAGTCCTGGATAGTGTAGCTCAGTGTATTGTGTATCAGCCTGTGAACCAAAGGGTCACCAGTTCAATTCCCAGCCAGGGCACATGCCTGGGTTGCAAGCCAGGTCCCCATTTGGGGAAGCATGAGAGGCAGGCACACATTCATGTTTCTCTCCCTCTCTTTCTCCTTCCCTTCCTCTCTTTTAAAAAATAAATAAAATAAAATGAATTATCTGCCATTTATGTGTATATGTGGTTTTATATCTAGGCTCTCAATTGTGTTCCAATGATTGGTGTGTTTTTCTGCCAATACCATGCTTCTTTGATTACCATAGCTCTGTAGTATAACTAGAAACCAAGTAGTGTGATATATCCAGGGTCATTCTTTTTTCTCAGAATTGCTTTGTCTCCTCAGGGTCTTTTATAATTCCATATAAATTTGATAGTTTTCAATTGCACTTTTATATGCCAATACTGCACTATCAGAAAAGGCAATTAAGAAAATAATCCCATTCATAATTGTTTCAAAAATAATAAAATACCTATGAATAAACTCAACTGAGGATGTAGAAGACCTGTACTCAGAACATTATAAGACATTACAAGACACTGAAAAACAAAATTGAAGATACAAATAAATGGAAGTACATATTGTGTTCATGGATAGGAAAAATTAAATTATTAAAATGTCCACACTACCCAAAGTAAATGATATATTCAACACAATTCCTATCAAGATACTAATGAAATATTACAAGGAATAGGACAAACTTTTGAAAAAATTATACGGAACCACAAAAGGCCCTGAATACTAAAATCAATCTTGAAAAAGTAGAATAAAATTGGAGGAATCATGCTACCAATATCAAACTATACTATAAGATCATAGTAATCAAAATAGCATGGTACTGATTACTGATATAAAAACAGCCACAGAGATGAATGGAATAGAATACAGAGCCCAGAAATAAGCCCACACCTTTATAGTCAATTAATGTTCAACAAAGGAAGCAAGCACATACAATGGGCTGCAAATAGTTCATTAAATAGTTGAGAAAATTGAACAGATAGATACAGAAAAAAATAAATAAGACTTCTTTCTTATGCCACACACAGGAATAAATTATTCAAAGTGGATTAAAGACTTGAATGTTAAACTTAAAACCATAAAAATCCTAGAAGAAAACATAGGCAATAAATTCTCAAACATTGTTTGTAGCATTATTTTTTCTGATATATCTCCTCAGAGAAGGTAAACAAAAGAAAAAAATAATCAAATTAAGCTACATCAAACTAAACTTTTTTTGGAGCAAAGGAATCTATCAACAAAATCAAAAGATGACCCACCAATACATTCAATAAGGGGTTAATATACAAAATGTATAAAGAACTGTTAAAAACTCAACACCAAAAAAAGTTAATCTAATTAAAAATGGACACAGGACTTGAATACACACTTCTCCAAAGAGGACATTATGTCCTCTTTGTCATTAATCATCAGAGAAATAAAAACTTAAACCATAATGAGATACCACCTCACCCCAGTTAAAATGGCCATCATTAACCAATCAGCAAACAAGTGCTGGTGAGGATGTGGAGAAAAGGAAACCCTAGTGAATTGTTGGTGGGAATACAGACAGGTGCAGGCACTATGGAATACAGTACGGAATTTCCTCAAAAACTAAAAATAGAACTGCCTTTTGATCCAGCAATTCCACTGCTACGATTATACCAGATGTATACCAAAACACCAGTTCAGAAGAACCTATGCATCCCTGTGTTCATAGCAGCACAATTTACAATATTCAAGGGCTGGAAACAACCAAAGTGCCCATCAGTGGATGAATGGATTAAAAAAAAAAAAAAAAAAAGCCTGTGATACATTTACACAATGGAATACTATGCAGCAGAAAGAAAGAGGGAACTCTTACCTTTTGCAATAGCATGGATGGAACTGGAGAGTATCATGCTTAGTAAAATAAGCCAAGCAGCAAATGACAAATGCCATGTGATCTCACTTAATAAAGCAAACTAATGAACAAAACAAAAAGATGAGCAAAATGGATCCAGAGACATGGATAAAAGGAGAAGAATGATGTTGACCAGAGGGAAGGTAGGAAAGAGAGTGGGGAGGGTTTCATCAGGGAGCTAATGTGAAAGACCCATGGACATGGACAATGAGGTGGGGATTGACTGTAGAGGAGGAGATCAGATGGATGAGGCAGGGGAGAGGAATGGGGAAATATGAACCAATTGTATTACAACAACAATAATTTAATAAAATAAATAAATAAAACTACAATGAGACATCACCTCACATTGGTCAGAATGGCTATTATCAATAAATCAACAAACAACAAGTGCTGGTGAGAATGTGCCTGGCCCTGGATAATGTTGCTCAGTGGATTGAGTGGATATTACACCTTTGGTGGGAACACAGACTGGTGCAGCCACTGTGGAAAGCAGTATGGGGATACCTCAAAAAACTAAATGGAACTGCCTTATCATGCATAGATACCATTTCTGGGAATTTATCTGAAGAAACCCAAAACAGCAATTCAAAAGAACATAAGCACCCCTATGTTCATTGCAGTTTTATTTACAATCACCAAGATTTGGAAGCAGCTCAAGTGTCCCTAAGTAGATGAGTGGATAAAACAATTATGGGACATTTACATAATGGAATATTACTTGGTTATAAAAACAATGAAGTTTTACTGTTTGTGACGGTATGCATAAACCTGGAGAACATTATACTAAGTGAAATAAGCCAGTCAGAGAAAGATAAATACCAATGAAAAAACTTAACTAACAACCAAAATAGGGACAGACTCAAAGATAGAGAGAAGGCAGACATCTCCAAGGGAAGGGTTAAGGGGTAGAGGGATCAAGCAAAATGAAAAAGGACTCATGGACAGCAGTGTGGTGATTGCAGTGGTGGGTATACGGGGGATAAATAGTAATGGATAAAGTGTTTCCCAGACAAGGTAAAGCTAAAGAAGTCCATCATCACCAAGCCCTTATTATATGAAATGTTAAAGGGATTTATTTTAGAAAAAGAAGATCAAAACTATGAACATTAAAATGGCAACAAATTCACAATTATCAACAACAGAACCTGAAAAATGAAAAAGAAGGAAAACAAAAACAAACCAAGGAAACAACCAGAATAGGACCAGAAACATAGGTATGGGGATTATTGAGGGGTCAGTTATTAAATGAGAAGGGTAAAGGGGGAAATGGTGCTGGGATTAGGAAACCTAGTTGGTGGGTACAAGATAGACAGGGAAAAGATAAGAATAATAGAAGCAAGGATGAAATCAGAGAACTTACATATACAACCCATGGACATTAACTAAGAAGGGGGGGCGCTGCAGAAGAGAATAAGGGCTTGGGTGGAGGGAAGCAAAGGGGAAAAAATTTGGGACAACTATAACCCCATAATCAATAAAATATACAAAAAAGACTTATTTAAAGCTACAGTAATGGTATTAGCATAAAAATATATTAAAAATCTATATATTGCTTGGGGTAATATGGCCATTTTAACTATGTTGATTCTTCTAATTCATGAATATGGAATATTTATCCATTTCATTGTATCTTTTTCAATGCCTTTCAATAATGCATTGCATTTTTCAGTATACAGATCTTTCACACTCTTTATTAGGTTTATTCATAGGTATTTTATTCTTTTGTTTGCAATTGCAGAAGGAATTTTTCATTTATTTTCATAAAGGTTTTTGTTAGTACACAAGAAAGCAGTGCATTGATTTTGTATCCTGCAAATTTACTATATTTGTCTATCGTTTCTAATAGTTTTTTGGTGGAGTCTTTACAGAATCATGTCATCAGCCAAAAGTGACACTTTTACTTCTTCCTTCCCAATTTGGATACCTTTTATTTTTTCCTCTTGCTGTATTGCTCTGGCTAGGATTTCCAGAACTACTTTGAGTAAGAGTCCTGAGAGTGGGCATCTATATCTTGTTTCTGATTTTAGAGGAAAAGCTTTCAGTTTATCACTATCGAGTATGATGCTGGCTGAGGGTTTGTCATGTATGGCCTTTATTATGTTGAGGTGCTTTCCTTCTATGCCTATTTTATTGAGTGCTTTAATCATAAATGGATGTTGTATATCAAATGCTTTTCTGCCTCTATTGATAATATATTATTTTTTATCTTTTCTTTTGTTAATATGGTATATTATATTGATTTATTTGCATATTGTATATGTTGAACCATTCTTGTGCCCCTGTAATAAACACCACTTGATAGTGATGTATCATTTTTTTATGTATTGTTGTATTTAATTTTGCTAGAATTTTATTTAGGATTTTTGCATCTGTATTCATCAGACATACTGGTTTTTAGTTTTCTGTTTTTGTGTATTATTCTTGCCAGGTTTAGATATCAGGGCTATGTTGGCCTCATAAAATGTGCTAGGAATTACTGCTTCTTCATTTTTTTTGAAGAGCTTGAAAAAGATAGGTTTTCAATTTCTTTGCATGGTAGAAATCACTGGTAAAGCCACCTGCTCCTGAAGTTTTGTTTTGGGGAGGTTTTTTATAGTAACTTCAATTTCCTCACCGTTGAACAACTTAGTTAGATTTTCAAGTTCTCCACGAGTTAGACTAGAAAGGTTGTATATTTATAGGAGCTTAACCATTTCTTCTAGGGAGTTTGGTCATATATACTTTTCCATAGTGTTCTAGAATAATCTTTTGTATTTCCATGATATCTGTGTTAACTTCTCCTCTTTCATTTCTGAGTTTGTTTATGTGGGTCTTTTCTTTTTTTTTCTTTAGTTAGTCTAGCCAGAGATTTTCAATTTGATTAATCTTTCAAAGAACCAGTTTTTTTGTATGGTCTTTTTTTGTTCTCTAGTTCATTCAATTATGCTCTAATTTTTATTTCCTTTCTTCTGCTGACTTTGGGTTGCTTTTGTTCCTCTTCAACTCATTCTTTAAGATGTACTGTATTTTTTGCTCCATAAGAGGCACTTCTTTTTCCCCAAAAGTTGGGGGGGGGGGGATGGAATGTCTGTGTGCCTTAAGGAGCAAATATTGTGTCAAAGACTGTGATGTGTATTACCTGACCTATCAGCGGTGTTGACAGCTGTTAGAAGAAGCTGGGGCCCACAGGAAACCCCTGGGGATGCTTAAATGTCCCACTTTACTGATGAATCTCAGGGTGTCTGATCAGTTGCCATCCACCTCTGCCCACCACCTGGGACCTGGGAGAACGCAGAGAACCACCTGACACTCCAAATACAATTGCTGACATGTCGAATCAGCTGAGGATAATAATGGGTATGAGACTTATTAATACTTGACCAGTTTAGAGCACATATTAGCAAAACTACAGAAAAAAAAAAAGCTTTAAAGAAGTGAATATTCACCTAGCTGTAATTCCTGAGGGATCTTACCAGCCAGTTGCAACCTCTCCATGTTTCCATCAACAAACCACTTAAATTCTCTATGTGAGAAGAGTGAAACAAATGGATGGCTGCTTGTAATCATGATCTGACACCTACTGGACGAATGAAGAGGCCCACTATCACTCAAGCTTGTGAATGGATGAAAACACCATGACACTCAGTGAAGGATGAAACCATTGTATAGTCATTCAAAAAATGTGATATTAGCAATGCTGTAGATGGAACTGAAGATAGTATCATGTATGAAGATAGTGAAGAAAGGGGGTTATCAGTGATTGTGAACAACTGAGCTTCATAAATTCTGATACTATTCTTATGCTTCAAAGTTTGCCCAAAATATTCTCCCTCCCTCCCTCACAAACACATGCACAGCAGAACACCTATAAATATGATCTCACCTAATACAGGAAACTAATGAACAAAACAAACAAATGAGCAAAATAGAACCAGAGGCATGAAAACAAAAAACAGACTGATAGTGATCAGAGTGAAGGGGGAGAAAGAGAGAAAGATGGGGAAGGATTTAGTCTGAGAACTAGTATAAATGACCCATGGACATGGACAACAAAGTGGGGATTGACTATGGGAGAGTGGATAAGGTGGGTGGGTAAGGGAGAGCAATGGGGAGGAAAAGGGACAACTAACACAATGATCATAAATTAAAAATTATTTTACTCTAGCTTAAAAAAGATTCTGACACTAGTGATGACGAGTTCTTGGGGTTCCCAAAAACTAGAAGAGTACTTGAACCTTAAAGTGCCTCCTTATTTGTTAATGACAGTGATGATGGTTCTTAATACTGCTATTGACTGCTGTTCACTTTACATGGTTGAAATATTATTCTGTTATATTTTATTAAATCTTTTAGTACACTATTTGGTTCAGAATATTTTTTTCTTGTTTTCCTACTCTAAACCTAGGTGCATCTCATGGTCAGGTGCATCTTATAGTGCAAAATATATGGTTACTTGAGGTTTTTTACTTAGGATTTTTCTTTTCTTGAGTTAGTCCTGTAATGATATAACCTTGCTTCTTATTACTGCTTTCACTGCATCCCAGAAGTTTTTAAATGAAATATTGTTGTTTCACTTGTCTCTATACATCTTTCAACCTCACCTTTTATCTCTTCCTTGACCCAGCCATTTTTTAGTAGTATGTTGTTTAACCTCCACATATTGGTGTGTTTCTTTGTATCACTTTTGTGGTTGATTTCTAATTTCAAGGCATTGTGGTCAGAGAATATGCTTGGTATAATTGCAATCTTCTTGAACTTGTTGAGGCTAGTTTTGTGACTCAACATATGGTCTATCCATAAGAATGATCCATGTTTGCTGTGGAAGAATGTATAATCTAATGTTGTGGGATGAAAGGCTCTGTAGCATATGTCAATTATGTCCATTTGATCTAATGTATCATTTAAACCTGATATTTCCTTATTGATTTTCTGTTTGGATGGTCTATCAAAAACTGTCAATGGCGTATTAAGGTCCCCAACTATGATTGTGTTTTGGTCTGTTTCTTCCTTTAGTTCTGTAATTGCTTTATATTTTGGTGCTCCCTGATTGGGTGCATATATTAATATATGTCATGTCTTCTTGGTGTAGTATCCCCTTTATCATTTTAAAATGCCCATCTTGCCCTGGCTGGTAGCACAGTGGTTTAAGGCGCCAGCCTGCGAACCCAAAGGTTGCAGGTTCGAATCCCCAGCCAGGGCACATAACTAGGTTGCAAACCAGATCTCCAGTCAGGTCTGTGGCTGGAAGCTGGTGAAAGGCAACCATACATTGATGTCTCTCTCCCTTTCTGCCTCTCTCCCTCTTCCTCTCTCTCTGGAAATAATAAAATCTTTTAAAAAATAAATAAATAAAAATAAAATGCCCATCTTTATCTTTTGTTATCTTGAAATCTATTATACTTTGTCAGGTATAAATATGCCTACAACTTGTTCTTCTGTGGATGATATTTGCTGGGAGAATTATTTTTCACCCTTTCAACTTTGAATCTACCTTTGTTTTTGCAGCTTAAATGTCTCTTGAAGGCAGCATATAATTGGATTTTTTGATCCAATTTTCTACTTTGTGCCTCTTTATTGGTGCATTCTGTTAATTTATATTTAGAGTAATTATTTTGTCCTTTATTTTCTGGTAGCTCTGTGCCTCCATTGATTTTTATTATTATTATTTGTGTTTCTTCCTGTTGGTTTTATTTGGTGGTAGTCCATGCTTATTTTCTGTTTTTTAAAGTTATGTGTTTCAGTTTGGGATTTTCTGTGTGGTTGCCATCAGGTTTATGAAAAAAAAGTTGCATATGTATAGTAGTTTTTATTATTTTCAATGTATCTGATCTCCACCTTCCTTTGCCAGTTCTTTTGTCCCCCTACCTTTTATGTTTTTGTTGTCACAAATTATTCCTGTTTATGCAGTAAGTTTTTTTTGGGTGATCTTATATGTAGTGTAGTAACCTTTTGCTATTTGTTTCAGGCATAATAATGCCCTTTAGTATTTCCTGCAGTGGAGGTTTTCTGGTAATAAATTCCCTCAGCTTCTGTATGTCGCAAAATGTCTTTATTTCATATATATAATTTTATAATTATATTATAAAATTAATTTTGCTATTTTAGTTGTCAAAAATTTCCCCCTTTGTCCCCCTCCACCTTGTACCCCCATTTCCTCTGGCAATGCCCCCTTTAAGTTCATGTCCATGTGTCATGTATATAAGTTTTTTGCCTTCTCCATTTCCTTTATTCTTCTTAAAATTTCCCTATCTGTTCTGTAACCACCAATGTGTACTTCTTTTTCTTTCTTCACATCCAGACAATTCACCATTTAATTATTGCCTTCTACCTGTCAGCCTCTCAAATCATATTTTTTTGAAGATAAAATATTTTTATTAAAATTTGAAAATATAAAAAGTAAAATGTAAGCATGAAATAATTTTTTTAAATTATAAATTCAAATATGGATGGGGGTAGGCAAGGAGTAATGCCTGAGGTTAGTTCTTTTTTTTATTTTTTATTAATTAATTAATTTATTTTTTAAATTTTATTGCTGTTGTATTACATCCATCCCCTTTTTGCTCCCCTCTGTCCCCCTCCCC
>PVIW01015987.1:0-17983 GCA_004026585.1 Noctilio leporinus | reverse complement strand
GTTGATTCATTGCTGGGCTGAACAAGTTGAAAGGGACTGATGGATGGCTCACTGTAGGGCCTAGTTCCTACTCTGTAGGTGGCGCGTACAAGTTTGCGGGGTGGGGTGGGGGGGGGAGAGGGGTGGGGGGGGAAGGTGGGCTAGGGTGTTTAACATGTTAGGCACGTTAATTTTTTTCAGTTGAAAATGTGAAGGAACCAGACGATAATTAAAACCAGTGGTAGTTTTCTTGAGGTAATGGGATTGTGGATGACTTATATTTTGTTTTAGTTCTCTCCTCTGATTCTTCAATGGAGAACACTAATCGTAGAGAAAGGAAAAAAAAACTTTGAAGACAAGGTGTTTGATTTTGTAATTATGTACTTAATCCTATCAATAAATGCTGTAACATCAGTAAGCTACGTCTTTTTATATGTCAGTGAATTATAAAATTTATAATTGTGTTGTTTAAAAACGTTAGTAAAGTACATGATTTCCAGTAATTAGGATTCTCTTATAGGGCATTTGCAGTTGTAGTAATTACTTCTTTTTTCAAAGTAGAAAGAGGTAGATATTAGGTGTCTATGATGTGCCAGGAAACTTTAGGTGTCATTTATAGGTTGCATAGAAAATTTTCACTTAATATTGTGTTATAATTATCTTGTAAGTTGTGACTTAAACTTTTTCTTTTCAACCCATCCAGCATGTAGAACTTAAACCTCTCAGAAGTATTATATAGTAGAGCTAAAGAAGACAACCAACCAAGGGCCATCCATCTGAAATTGTAACTGGCTCACTAATAATCCCAGGACAAAGTTAGAGATCACAACTCAAGCCTAAGGTAGATAATGTTTTAAATCCCAGCTGAAAATATGTGTGTATATGTACCCATGCCTACCAAGGTATTCTAATTCTTCACTTTGAATAGAGGTTGACACAAACATGAAAGGTAGAAAAGTCTCTGGGGCAAAATAAAAATGACACTCAAATCCACGCTATCCTCATTGCCTGCTGGCCCTCCCTTATCAATGCAAGAGAGAACAAATACATCACACCTGTTATGGTTAATTTTCTCATTATTAAATATATTCTTATATCCTCAAGTAGGAGTCCTCAAAGCTGAAAGAGGACATGAAATAACATCACATTTTGTTCATAACTCTTTGCATGTGAATATAGATATTATCATGGCTTTTTATTCCTGGGAATGGCCATTCGTACCACCCCTTCCCCAAGCATTTCACATGTTCTGGCTTATCTGTTTCAAAGTTTGATGATTTGTATTTTTGTTAATTAGTACTCAGTCATACTAAGGCTGTGCCAAAAATGACAACTGGGACTCAGAAGTCCTGGAATGAATGTATAGAACTCAAGATTCTTATAAAAGTTTATCTTGAATATAGGAAGCATGTGAGAATGCATAATCCTTTTGACAGATTCCACATAGATGTCACTTTTCTGTACATTCACATTTTTTTTTTTTTTTTTTACATTCACATCTTTTAAGTGTCACTTCTGGTTGTCTTAACTGAATTCTTTTTTTAGCTGGGGATATTAACCTATTAAGATAGTATGAATTAGTACTATTAAAAAGCATAACTAATGAGTGATCATGGCATTTTGAGTTAACTGATTGTAGGATGTAACTTTTTCGAACTTTGATTGACCACATATTCTTTTTTCTTGTTCTCTTCCCCCTAGCCCCCTTTCCTAAGACCACTACAAAGATGTTTGATATAAAGGCTTGGGCTGAGTATGTTGTGGAATGGGCTGCAAAGGACCCATATGGCTTTCTTACAACAGTTATTTTGGCCCTTACTCCATTGTTTCTAGCAAGTGCTGTACTGTCCTGGAAATTGGCCAAGATGATTGAAGCCAGAGAAAAGGAGCAGAAGAAAAAGCAAAAACGTCAAGAAAATATTGCAAAAGCTAAACGACCAAAAAAGGATTGAAGGAATGAACAGGTTCTG
The DNA here is from genome assembly GCA_004026585.1 of Noctilio leporinus. NCBI lineage: Eukaryota > Metazoa > Chordata > Mammalia > Chiroptera > Noctilionidae > Noctilio > Noctilio leporinus. The sequence continues at coordinate 16,034 of PVIW01015987.1, read as the reverse complement.
CCATCATGGGAATCTTATTTGGGAAATTATGCAACTTTGGAAAGACCCTCTAAGGTTTCTTTTCTGGATTTATGACTATTAAGTAAATGAAGTTGGAGCATATGGAAGATTTGTGTTAGTTCAGACCTCTACTATAGCAGCTTTTAGGCTTTGATATAGAAGTCTGTTGACAGTAACATAAATGGCATTTATTATGCTACAAATTCTTTATAACTGATTTAGTCATTTGCCATTTTTCAGTTTATGTCCTAAAATGTAAATATCCTGTGGGGGGGAAAGTGACTTCAGATTATGAATTCTATTCAAATACTGGCTCAATTAGGATCCTGTCTAGATGAAAGAAACTAAGAATATAAAAATGAGAATTGTCCTGAGGTGAAAAGTGTGCTTTGGCTTAAAAGAGATCAGTATATTAATTGCATCTTTTATCATGATTGTTTATTTCTTAGAATTATTTCTGGTTTTCTCAAAGCAAAGTGTTATTAATCAATGAATACTTCAATTTACTGCATTTTTCTCATTTTAGCCTTTGAGATACTGGTAATTATAGACATTCTGCCCTTTAAAATCTAATTTCATAAAAAAATTCTCATTATCTTGACTATATGGAATACCCCCTGCTGGATATAACAATTTTTGTACTTATGCACACTGCTATTTACTTAAGAGATGACTTGGTGAAAAGAGTAACACTGATTTAAAGCTTGCAGTAAAAATTCCAAACCTTGTAGTACTTTGGAACCAGTTTATTCTTACTTGGGCTAAGTAGAAATATGAAATAGTTAAAATGTCTTATCTGATAATTTGCTGATTACATAGATGCCACTTTATTACATTTAACTTGTGGTAGTGTCCTATAATTTTTGATCAGACAAGTTCACAGTGAAAATTAAAGTTTCAAACTTTCTTTTAAGGAACTCTTAAAGAGTAAGTCATATTTCAAAAGTTGTAAAGAAAGGCTTAACATTTGGAAAAATTTTGTTTGGCATAGTCGTAATTGGATGAAAAAGATAAATTATGTCAAAATGAGAATGTATTATAATTAGAAATCAAAAGCTAAAGGCTATTTCCTTTAGTTAATTGTAACTGGAACTTTTTACTATGAAACATGTCTTTTATAAATGTATAGTCCAATAATTTTACTTGCTATCAGTTTTTAATAGCTTATTATTTTCTTCATCTCTGGTAATGAATTTTAAATTACAGAAATTGTCCAAGAGCTTTGATTTAAAAATGAAAGTGCATATTGAAATAAATTTGATACTTTTTTATTAGGAGGCGCTGGGTTTTGGTTTTTTTTGGGGGGTAATAAAATAATTCAACTTAGATATGTGATGAAAGTTAGACTTTTCAAAGGGTTTGAATTTCACTTATAGCTAAGTGTACTTGTAAAAGTTGAGAGTCATGTTTCTCAACGAGAACCCAAGGACCCCTGAGAATTATTTATGGATTGATGTGAACAGTACTACTATTATTTTAGGTTGTCAGTTCCTATTTGATGCAACCCTAGGCACTGAAATAATTCACTGTTTAGTTATGAGTTAATAATTCAAGTTATCTAGGATATGTGTTTGTATAATTGAAATTAAAACAAAATTTTAAGAAATGGTTAGGTATAACTACTGATCCTCATGGATTTGCAGACAGTTTAAGAAAAACTAGGTTAAGCCCTGGCTGGTGGCACAGTAGATAAGATGCCGGCCTGCGAACCCAGAGGTTGCTGGTTCAATTCCCCAGCCAGGGCACATAACCAGGTTGCAGGCCAGGTCTCCAGCTGGAGGCAGGTGAAAGGCAACCATACACTGATATCTTTCTCCCTCTCTCCCTCTCTCTCTTGCCCTATCTCTAAAAATAATAAATAAATTTTTTTTTTTTAAACTAGGTTTAGATAATCTACAGGGCTTTTGTGCCTCTGCCATCAAGCTGTTTGCAAAAAGAATTTATATAGATATGTCTCATTTTTGGCCATGTTTTAGAATAAAGCACTACAGCAAAAGATAGCTTCATTTTGATCCTCAGTTATCTACTAAAGCTGTGGTTTTCATTGATTCATTGATTCTGTTGTGATCATTTAAAATTTTTTTAGCTGCATTCTTTTTAAAAATAATTTAAAGCCTTAACATTTGCCAGTTTTAAATTTGTTTGGCATATGCCATTTGTTGTTTCTTCACCTTTTCCTAATATTTTGGAGTCTTTATACATGTGAAGTCAATAGGTTTTATAATCCATGTGTCTATATTTGTGTGTGTGTGTGTGTGTGTGTGTGTGTGTGTGTGTGGTGGATTCAAAATTGACTATTGTGAGATTTGGGATTCAGAAAAACCTGTCTTCTGTCATTGTAACAAATAATACTGTTGCTGAAAGAGTACCATTTATTGTCCAGAATAATAATTTTAATATTTGCTTACTTATTGTTTGAAATTCTGAGAAGTAATACAATCAATTACCTTTTATTGGCTGGTTTTGGAGAAAAAAAATCAGACAGTTTGCCTGTAACAAACATTTACTACTCTGCCCAACACACACACAAAGTTTGTGTGTCAGAATTTGACCCATGTGATAAACTTCAGCATGGTATTACTGTATCAGATTTTTTAATGCAAGGGCATTAAAAAAATATTTCATATTTATTTTTAGAGAGAGGACAAGGAAATGAGAAAGAGGGAGAGAAACATGGTTGCCTCTTGCATGCTCCCTTCTGGGGACCTGGCCTGCAACCCAGGCATGTGCCCTGACAGCAGTGAACAAAAGGGTGCTTATGTTCTTTCAAATTAGTGTTGTGGGTTCCTTCAGATACATTCCCAGAAGTGGGATCACTGGGTCAAAAGGCAGATTCACTTTCAATTTTTTGAGTTATTTCCATACTGCCCTGCATGGTGGCTGCACCAGTTCGCATTCCCACCAACAGTGCAAAAGGTTCCCCCCTTCTCCACATCCTTGCCAACTCTTGTTTGTTGATTTATTGATAGCCGTTCTGACAGGTGTGATGATATCTCATTGTGGTTTTAATTTGCATTTCTCTGATGATTAGTGACATTGAGCATCTTTTCACATGTCTATTGGCTATCTGTATGTTCTCCTTGGAGAAGTGTCTATTCAGGTCCTGTACCCATTTTTTAATTGGGTTGTTTGTGTTCTTTTGGTGTTGAGTTTTTGGATATCAATCCCTTATCAGATGTATTGGCAAATGTGTCCTTCCATTCTGTGCATTGTCTTTTTATTTTGTTGATGTTTTCCTTTGCTGTGCAAAAACTTTGAAGTTTGATGTCCCATCAGATCATTTTTTTCTTCTGTTTTGCCTGTGGAGATATATCCAAAAATTATTGCTACAAGCAACATCTGAGATTTTGCTGCCTGTTTTCTTCTACGATTTTAATGGTTTCAGGTCTAACATTTAAGTCTTTAACCCATTTTGAATTCTTGTGCATGGTGTAAAAAGGTAGTTAGTTTCATTTTTCTGCAGATATCTGTCCAATTTCCCCAACATACTGTTGAATAAACTATCCTTAGCCCATTGTATGTGCTTGCTTCCTCTGTCAAATATTAATTGACCATCAAAGTATGGGTTTAATTCTGGGCTCTATTCAGTTCCATTGGTCTGTCTTGTTTTTATGCCAGTACCATGTTGTTTTGATTACTATGGCCTTATAATATAGTTTCATATTAGGTAGCCTGATTCCTCCAACTTTGTTCTTTCTCAGGATTGCTGCTGTTATGTGGGGCCTTTTGTGGTTCCATATAAATTTTTAAAATATTTGTTCTAGTTCTGTGAAATATGACAGTGGAATCTTGATAGGAGTTGTATTGAATTTCTAGATTGCTTTAGGTATCATGGACAGTTTAATGATGTTAATTCTTCCTATCCATGAACATGGTTATGCTTCCATTTATTTGTATCTTCAATTTCTTTCTTCATTGTCTTACAGTTTCCAAATACAGCTTTTTTATTTTTAGGTTTTTTCTTTTCCTGAAGCAGTTGTGAATGGGACTATTTTCTTGTTTTCCCTTTCCATTAGTTTGTTATTCACATATAAAATGCAGCTGATTTCTGGGTATTAATTCTGTATCCTATTACTTCGTCGAGTTCAGTTATCAGTTCTAATAGTTTCTTGGTGGAATCTTTATGGTACTCTGTATACAGTATCATGTCATTGCAAATTCAGTTTTAACTTTTTCCTTTCCAATTTGCATGATTTTTTCTTGTGTGATTATTGTAGCTAGTACTTAGAGTACTATGTTGAATAAGAAAGGTGAAAGCGATATCTCTGTCTTGTTTCCAATCTTGAGGTTGATGATTATTGTTTTGCCTGCTGATGTTGGCTGTGGGTTTGTCATACATGGCTTTTATCAGATTTAGGTATGTTTCCGCTATTCCCACTTTGATGAGAATTTTTATCATAAATGGGTGCTGGAGTTTTTCAAATGCTTTTTCAGCATCTGTTGATATGATTGTATGGTTTTATCCTTTATTTTGTTTCTGTGGTGAATCACATTTATTGACTTGAGTGTGTTGTACCAGTCTTGCATTCCCAGAATAAATCCCACTTGATCATGTGTATAATCTTTTTGATGCGTTGCTGTATTTGTTTTGCTAATATTTTGTTGAGGATTTTAGTGACTATATTCATCAGCAATATTGGCCTATAATTTTCTTTCTTTTTTTAATAGTATCTTTATCTGGTTTTAGAATTAGGATAATACTGGCCTCGTAAAATGAATTTGGGAGCCTTCCCTCCTCTTGAATTTTTTGAAATAGTTTGAGGAGAGGTGTTAGTTCTTCTCATAATGTTTGGTATGATTCACCTGTGAAGCCATCCGGTTTAGGGCTTGTTGGTTGGGAGTGTTTGATCATTGCTTTAATTTCACTGTGTAGTCTGTCTATTCAGATTCTCCAATTCTTCCTGATTTAGTTTTGATAGAGTAGATTGTATGTAACTAGGAATTGATCCATTTTGTCCTGGTTGTCCAGTTTGTTGGCAGGTGTTTGTTCATAATAATTTTTGTACCATCCTTGTATTTCTTTGGTGTCAGTTGTTATTTCTGCTGTTTCATTTCTGATTTTATTTATTTGGGTCTCCTCTTTTTTACTTGAATATTTTGGTTAAAGGTTTGTCAATCTTTTCAAAAAATCAGCTTTTGGATTCATTGATCTTTTACATCACTTTTTAAGACTTATTTTGTTTATAGCTGCTTTGATCTTTATTATTTCCTTTATTCTACTCACTTTGGGCTTTGTTGGGTATTCTTTTTCAACTTCCTTTAAGTGTAAAGTTAGATCGTATATTTGAACTTTTCGAGATAGGACTGTAATGCTATGACTTGCCCTCTTATGATTGCTTCCCCATAGTCCCACAGATTTTGTAGTGTTGTGTCCTCATTTTTGTTTCAGTGTATCTTTTTGACTTTTTCCTTGATTTGTTGTTGACCCATTCATTTTCTAGTGACAAGTTATTTAGCTACTATATCAATGTGTATTTTTCAGTGTTCTTGAGATTGATTTCTAGTTTCATGGCATTGTGGTCAGAGAAGATGCTTGATATGATTTCAGTCTTTTTAAATTTACTGAGATTTGTTTTCTGTTGACACTTGGTCTATCCTAGAAGATGTGCCATGAGCATTTGAAAAGAATGTATATTCTGCTGCTGAGGTGAAATGCTCTGAAAATATCATATAATCTATTTGATCTAGTGTATTGTTTAAGGCTACTGTTTCTGTGTTGATTTTCTGTCTGGAAGATCTATCCACTGAAGTTAAAGGGGTATTAAAATCCCCCACTATGACTGTATTGTTGTCAATCCCTTTATGTCCATCAAGGTTTGCTTTACATATTTATATGCTCCTATGTTGGGTGCATCAATATTTATAAGGGTTATATCCTGTTGTTGGATTGTTCTTTTTACTATTATGTAGAGTCCTTTTTTGTCTCTTACTATGTATAGCCTTTATCTTATTTTATTTATTTATTTAAAAAAGATTTTTATTTATTATTTCCAGAGAGAGGGAAAGGGAGAGAGACAGAGAGGGAGAGAGACATCAATGTATGGTTGCCTTTCACCTGCCTCCAGCTACGGACCTGGCTGGAGACCTGGCTTGCAACCTGGTTATGTGCCCTGGCTCGGGAATTGAACCAGCGACCTTTGGGTTTGCAGGCCAGCACCTTATCCACTTGCCACCAGCCAGGGCTAGCCTTGATTTTAAAGTCTTTTGTTGGGTATCAGTATTGCTACCCCCACTTCTTTTCCTTCCATTTGCATGAAATATATTTTTCCATCCCTTTACTTTGAATCTCTGTGTATCTTTCTATCTGAGGTAGGTCCCTTGGGGGCAGCATATGTATGAATCTTGCTTTCTTATTCATTCAGCTACCCTTTGTCTTTTGTTTGGAGCATTTAAACCACTTATATTTAAGGCAATTGTCGATAGATACATAGTTAGTACTATTTCATTGTTAGACTATTTTCCTCTGCTTTTTTTTTTTTTCCTTTCTCTTTTTCTTCTTTTTAAAGTAAACTCTTTAACATTTGTTGCAATATTGGTTTGGTGTTAAACTCCTTTAGCTTTTTATTATTTCTCCTCAATTTTAAATGATAGCCTTGCTGGGTAAAGTAGTCTTGGTTTTAGGTCCTAGCTTTTCATCACCTTGAATATTTCACGGCACTTCCTTCTGGCCTGATGTTTATTTTGAGAAATCAGATGACAATCTAATTGGTACTCTCCTATATGTAACTACCTGCTTTTCTCTTGTGGCTTTTAGGATTCTCTCCTTCTCTTTTTAATTTTAATTATGATGTGTCTTGGTGTAGGCCTCTTTGGGTCCAATTTGTTTTGGACTCTCTGAGGTTCCTGGGTTTGTATGTCTTTTCCCTTCACCAGATTAGGGAAGTTTTTAATTATTTTATCTTCATATAGGTTCTTGATTCCTTGCTCACTCTTTTTCCTTCAGTTATTCCCATGATGCATATGTTTTTATGCTTTCTCTTGTCCCAAAGGTTTCTTAAGCTCTATTTAAAATTTTTTTTTGCTGCTACACTTGAGTTTTTCTACCTTGTCTTCCAAATCACTCAATCAGTCTTAGTTCTGGAGAATTCTCTTGTTCTTTCATTTGGGACCTGCTTTGTCTTGCCATTTTGGCTGCCCCTTTGTGTGTGTTTCTATGTATTAGGTAGATCTTCAAGATGCATGCAGACCTGAGTCAAACCCTGTTGTGACTGGCCTTGGGCAACCTGTTTGGAGCTGTTGATGATCCACAGCGTGTGACTCCCTTTACTGGGCCTGAGTGTGCACAGGAAGAACCAGGCTATACACCAAGGCCAGCCTTTATCAGCACTGGGCCTAGGGAGAGGGTCAGCTAAAGTCTCAGAGTGCCCAGCAGTCTGCTTCTGCGTACAGGCTTTCATAGGGTTAATCATTGAATGTCTTCCAGCTGTACTCCTCAGCAGCCGGGCCTAAACACGCCAGGGTGGGCCTATTGCTTCCCCTCAGTCTGATGCCATTCAGACAGGAATGCTCTGCCCAAGGAAGATGGCCTTTGCAGTGTGGGGAATGACTCAGCACGAGATCCTGGGGGCTGTTCCTTCAGTTCTCTCCCTAGAACCACCACCTCAGAGTCTCTTTATACATCCTTAGTCCACTTTGCATTCTCTTGGCTGGATCTCAGGGTAAGTGGCTGCAAATGAAATTTTGTGTGTTGGCTCTTAAAGGGGCCATATGTGTCTTCAGCTATTTCTTCCTGGTGGACAGACACCCTGCTGTTTTTTACAGCCTCATGTTATTTGGATTCCTTTCTGGCTCTGGTACTGTAGGCTAGGGAGCCCACCTTGGGATTTGAACCCACACTGCTCAGGGAGAACCCTCCAGCCACTACAATATCCCTCCAGAGTTTCAGCTTCTTACCCATGGGAGCCCAGCCAGCCCCTTCATGCTGTCTCCTCACTCCCTACCAGTCATGTTGTGCCGAAGTGGTTTATTCTGTCTGTCTTGGTTATAAGGCTTCTCCCCAGCTAGTGTTCACTTGGTTATTCAGGATGATTTCTCCACAATTTAGTTGTAATTCCAGATTGGCCCTGGGAGGTTAGTGTAGCTTTGCTTTACTCCTCCACAATGTTGAGTCTCTCAATATTAAGTTCTTGATTAGTCCTAGAATCTTACAGAATACCACTCTAGAAATAGCAGTCTTCTCATTTTCTTCTTTTATAATAGATAATTTAGAGAACTCTGACACTCATTATCTCTACCAAGATACATCTTGGGGATTTTTAAATGATAAGGGTCCAAAATCATGAGCATTTACAGCTACATGATACTTCTTATGGGAGAGCTCCAAGGAGGGAAACACTAAGCACATTCATAAACAGAATGATGACTATTAAAACAAATGAAGGATTTAAGTCTAGAAGTTAGGTTTCTTTAGTTCATAACCTCACATTTCTTAGGCATACTGAAAAGGAATTAAGTTTAATGGAAAAGAGAACTATTATAAAGTCATGAAATCACCAAGTAACTTTTTACTTTATTTGTTAAAATAGTCACATACATATAAATAAAACAAGCTTTTACCACAGTGCATTCACTGATTGTGTCTCTTGCTGTCTTGTGGCATCCAGGATCCTGGCTGGAAAGTTTTACCAGTGCTGGTGGGAGCCACGGAGGGTTCTTCCTTCCCGAAGTGTGGGGCAGATGCATGCCCTTTAATCTGCGTTTCAACTGGTGGTGCCAAGAGTTCGGTGCTTTCTTTACTAAGGAGTTTTTCATAAAAGTCTTCACTTTTTATTTTAATTCCTTCTCTGTATTTTTCATTCTTCAGTATTTCCTGTATGAATATATAAATGGAACTAACTTAAATTTCTAGTTAGAAGAAAACAACTTACAGGTTTTATGAAAAAATACCTAATACCTTCATATCCCAGTTTTGCCATTTAGCAGCTGGGAGACCTTATCAATGTTGCATAACCTTCCTGTGTCTATTTCCCCATCTCTAAAGCAGAGATAACAATACTGTCTTCTTCAACCGGCTACTGTAGGAACTGGGAAAGAATTGGGTGCTAAACAGGGATAGTATAAAATCTCAAGATACAAATATAGTCTCAATACTTAAAGTACTTAAGAATTTTAACCCATATATTGACATACATTATACTATGTGACATACATGGAATAACTATTGTGAAAATTTTGGAAATACCAGAATCCCCACATCGCTTTCTACCCTTGTAAAGAATAAACAGACAATATTCATAATTTTCTTGGATGAAAAGTCTCCAATGTTTTTAATGTGCTACAGCCTCAAACAAAGACATTACTGGACTGAGATCAAATGTATTAGTAAGACATAATCTACAAGCTTGAGAACAAGATGGAGTAATTGGTGCCAGACTAGTCCTCTTGCCATAAACAACTAGAAAACTGGACAAAAAATAGTAAACATTTCAGACAGTAATAAATAATCGGCAATGCAATACTATGAGCCCCAAGAGAGGGGATGCAAATGAGAAAAGCTGTGTCACCTCAGCTTTCTGTATGCACATTAGAGGCTGCTGCACGGGGGTGGGGAATCCAAGCAGAGGTTGGAGGTCTCATTGAGCTAAGGAGATGGTTGGGAGGTCTCACTGAGTTAAGGAGATGGCTAGAAATTATTAAGCAGAGTACCAGAATACACAGAGAAAGAGTGCTAGGAAATCTGCACAGGGGTCTACTTGTGTGTTCAGCTGAACATTAAGGTGTATAGGGGTAGGGTGAGACTCCAGAGGGCAGGAAGGCTGAAGAATAACAACTGTGGAGTTGTAAACTGAACAGCTGCTGGAGCTTGTATGAGACTAAGAGTCATTCAAGTTCCAATTAGCTAGAGATTATTCACTGAACAGTGATGGCATTCATATAAAGACATGAAAGATCATTCTTTAGGCCTAATGATAAACTCACATGGGAACAGAGGTAAATCTAGCCCTGCACCATCTAATACAGGAGCTACTAGTGATACATTGTTATTTAATTTAGAAAAATTTGTTCATTATTTTTAGAAGGGCAGGGAGGGAGGAAGAAAGGGAGAGAAACATCAATGTATGGTTGCCTTTCACTTGCCTCCAAGGAAGTAAAAATACTCCAAGCAGGGTAAGTATAAAAACCAAAGCACAACAAAATCAATTGCTAAAGACTACTGATAAATAGGAAATCTTAAAATCAGGTATAGAAAAAAGATACTTATACAAGAGACAGAGATAAATACTACAGAAACAATGCAAGGTATAAAACAATAGAATGACTTTAAAAAAAGAAACACTGCTAACTTAGAATCCTATATCCAGTAAAAATTTCCTTCAAAGATAAAGGCATCATAACATTTTCGGGCAAAGGCTGAATTTGTCTCAGCCAGCTTCTACTGTAAGAAACATTAAAGGAAGTACTTCTGGCTGAAGGAAAGAATATGACAGAAACTTGAATCTACAATAAAGGAATGGATAGTGCCAGAAATAATCAGAATGAAGGACTTTACTGCAGATGAAAATGCTAGATTTGGGGGCGCTCTGCTAGGTATTCAATGACCTGTAACTTCACGTCCACCCACTCCAAAATCCTTCAGCACCTGAGGAGCCATCATCACATTGTCCATTGAAACTACTGCTGTGGATTTTGAGGCTAATGTTTGTACTCCCACCAACAGGACTTTTAAAGCTGTGCAAAGATATCAGTTACCAATTAAGTTGAAGAGAAGTGCAGCCTGAAAGGCAAGAGGACTGTAGTTATATGCAGCCTTCAAATTAATAACAACTATTTGAGAGGCAAGGCAATTCCTCATTCCCTCCCTATTCCCATTGACAAGGAGCTTCTGTCCACCAAACCTTCCATGTCTTACACTATTGCTCTGGCTTCCCTAGCCTGCATCTTGAAGCAATATGTCAACAAGGGAACTTTTCCATCTGAAGTTGAGCGCAGTGGAGCTGACCACAGAAAGTCATGCACGAGGTCAACCCTATTCTAAGAAGGTTCCCCGGAATGAAGTATTGAAGGAAACCAGTCTCAGGGAAGAAAAGAAAGAAATCATAATGATGATAGAGAAAGAATGAACTGTATTAAAATCTGTTACTTCAGACTTTTCCTTAAACACATCATCTATGAATGATTGATCTGTGATAACTTCTCCTTTTGACAGACAGCAGAGATGTTCAGTTAGAGCAAATACTCTTATGCTTGCGTTGTTTCTGAAGCCTTGCCATTGGGAAAACAGGCATTCAGTTGTAAAAGTATTATATATTAAGCATTCAAATTTATGTTTTTTAAAATGTCAGATTATAAATTACCATTGTTTGTGAAGGATTACATTGAAAAGATTTAATATTTATAAAAGCTCTGGATGCCTTTAAGAAACTCAGCCCTGTTTTTGTAGAATAGACAAAGTAAGTTATTTATTATGTACTATTCACTAATTCAGTGATATGAACTCAAGCATCCCAAAGGTTGTAGAGCTCAAGTCTTTTCCAAAGACAGTTCTTTGCTAAGAGCCCTGCTTAAGTGCCCTACTGGTAGCTGTTGTATTCAATGCTGTGCATTGCTATGTGTGTTAGTGATAAAAGGCTTTTAATGTTTTTTTTTTAAATTAATAAAATAGAGACAAAAACAAACAAAGCTTGAAAATGCAATCTACTAACACGTTGACTTACATAGCTCATGCACAGACTGTAGGTACAATACAACCCCACTCCATTTCATATTATTAGAATTACATGGAATTCTAATATACACTGATTTTCCAAGATAGTAAAAAAATCAACTCTAACATACAGTTATAGCTGTGGAAGATATTAGATAACAGAACTGGATGCTAGAACTATAAAAAAAGGGTAAAACAAATAGCAGAAAAGGACCAAGGGCTCCATGATGATGCTTTGGGAGAGAGAAAGGAAACTAAGGCAATGTAAAACTGAACCTTGAGCTGCACTCTACTATCCAATAGAGAGCTGTTCACAAGTGCTCTGATAAAGTTATACTCACCAGAAGAAAGTTTAGTTTACTCAACGAGTATTGGGGAAAGAGAAAGGCTGAGAAACATCTGAATTAAAAAGGTTTCCCAAAGCTTCTTGTCTCAGGTATCTAAGGCATTCTGCATCTCTAGGGTCAAACTCAAACCAGAGGTGTGGGAGTGAACAACTCTGAGTCTATACTATTAAGTAGAATTGAATATTTTTGGACACAGCTCTAAACACCCATACAAAACCATTTTAGAAATATTACCTGTTATTACATATATACCTAGTAAATAATGGACAGTAAATAAAATAAGTTATTAATTTTATTAGTTTAGGATATGTAAAACATCATACTAGTTAAAAACTAGTATTTTTAACTTTAATGTACTTATACATTTGTGCCAAGTGTATGTACAAATAAAAATAACAATTTTCATAATATAATTCAAGATCTTAATCCCCTAACCCTATATCTCTTTTAAGAGTCTCAAGCTAGTCAACTGAGGAGGAATATTTCAGTAATGCTGTCAATATACATATATATGATACTAATGGTGTTATATTCATGTTAAAATTCCATAATAACACACTTCAAAATTATTTGACAATTTTTATGTAACTATACCTAGAAATGAAATAGCTAAAAAATGCTCAGTCTTTTATTAGGGAATAATAGTTTGTTTACAAAATGTTATGAATCCAGCTAGGAAAAAAGGCAGGCAGAATACATATATACATCTTATAACCTGTTTCTTTTTTATTGTGCTGGCTCCATATTCCTCTTTAGGATTTATAAATGGTCTCCATGTGGCTTCAAATAGCTGTTAGTTAATAATGTGTACCATATACAACTATGTTCAAGCTTAAGTACAAAACACATCCCAAGATAAAATCTAAATATAGTTTAAAGTAAATTCAACAGTGCTTCATTAATTGAAAGTTTACTATATACAAAAGCAAGCAAAGACTTAGAAGAGTCAGTCTTGTGGATAATGACAAGATTGTCCATGACACTGGAAATTTTAGTCTTCTATAGGAACAAAATCATGGCCATTTCTTCATAATGATCAACTTATGTTACACACATAAAATAAAACATGAGTTTTTTAAAAAACATTTTAATTTAAAATTATAAATGAGTGTGGCAAAAGCTTAATGTAAATCTATCTTTAATAAATTACTTTTCAAAGTATGTATAAGATCAAGATACAATGAAAGTTTTGGTTTTATAAATAGACCAACTTTCTAAAATATTTAAATTACTAAATATATTCTTCCTAATCCATATATATTTCAGCTCTTGTTAGGCATATGCTATATGTAATATAAAATATACTTGAGAGCTCCACTAATTTCTTTCTATAATTTAAATTTACATACTAATGAATAATTATTTTAATGAACATTAAAAGTTAAAGTATGAATACAATAACTTTGAATATATTTAAGAAAAAATAGTTCTGAAGAATACAAAAGGATTTAATAAATGGATTGTAAATGAAAATTTGTCATTAAGAATGTTCCAAGGAGAGCAAAAAGGGGATGGATGTAATACAACAACAATAAAATTTAAAAAGAAGGAGGAGAGAAGATGGCGACAGAGTAGAGAGCAGTGCTGATGGTGTTCCCGAGTACCAAAGCAGCTAGAGGACAAGATAGGGAGCGTGAGACGTCTTCAGGACCCTAGAGATTGGAACGGGCAGCATCTGGACACAGGGGAGCAGAGCCCAGAGGCAGAGGAGGCCAGCAGGACAGCAGGTGAGGCGTTCCCGACCCACCGGCTGGCGGGCCGAGGTCGGCTCTGGGCAGGGGCGGCTCTGCCCAGAGGGGCGCGTTTGACTGGGGCCAGTTCCGGGCTCGCTGGAGACTGGAAGTCTCAACAGTGAAGTGCGGGCGGCGAGGGCAAACACCATGTAGGGAACGCAGAATTGAACTCTTGCAGGGGAGGGACTGTGTGAGAGACTCACTCTGGCAACGGGGAGAGGAGGCTCCGCGAGCGCGCGCGGCTGGAGGCGGAGGAGAAGAGTCCTGCGGGAAGCCGGAGCGGGGCAGCGGGAAGTGCACCGGCCGGGGCGGTGAGAGGGCCGAAAACGGAGCTGCTGGGCCACCGGGGAAACAGCAGGTAGAAGCCCCTGCGAGGGGGGAGGCCCAGCCCTGCACAACCACACAGGCCCCCAGGCTCCGCGGAAACTCCAAACAGCGAGCCGGCAAGCCCGGAACTAGTAGTGGGAGCAACTGACCCGCCATTGCTGGAGACAAAGGATGCACCGCCCACGCCTGGGAGGGGCTCATCACAGAGGCCCCGCATGCGTAAAGGACTCCGTGGAGAGCTGGTTGGCTTGGAGGAGTGGTGCCCGCCCCGGAAGGGTGGGGCAGTGTAGGTGGACCCCGGCCTGTGTTGACGGACAGGGGCGGCCTCCTCCCGGAACTGCGGGGGCGGGGCCAGTCGTCAAAGGGACCAGCAAAGTTGCGGGCTCCCCTGCAGGGGTGCTGGGTGCTCGTCACGGGCAGGAACCTACTCCAGGAGTGGGAGGGGACACCCTGCGGGATCCAGAATACTGGCAGCCCTAAAACCCAGCCAGGCTGCGGAAGGCCCAGCCTACCTGGGGGCGGACACTCAGAATCAGCCCTGAATGTGACAATCAGAGGCCCTGCCACGCGCCAAGACTTGCTAGAGTATAGACTATAGACTGTAAAGTCCTGACCAAGAAAAAGAGGCAGCTTCAGGAAAGGGATTGCTGCTAATCTCAAGCACCTGAGTTATACCGAGAGCAATATGAACTATTAATCCCCAACATATCCTTTGCAAAAGTTACTTCTCACATATTCTTAATCCCCCCCATACCTCAATCCACCTAAATACCTAAGACCCTCCCCCTACTCTCGAATTAAAGTCTACTCACTCTGTGGCTATAACGCATTCCCAGTTCTCAATCTAAGTATTCCTCCCCTCCCCAGCCACCTAAACTCTTTCTTTATTCTTTTCTTCCTTCCTCTTTTTTTTTAAAATTTTTTCTTTTCCTTTTCTTCCTGGTAAAGCCCACAGGTTCTGGCTTCACCTGGACTAATCAGAAATCATAAAGGGGGACCAGACAGCTAAAACCTTTCCTTATTAATATTGATTTCTCTTTGTCTTGTGACTTTCTCCCCCTCCCCCCCCCCTTTTTTTTGTTTTTCCTTTCTTTCTTTCTCCTTTCTTTTCTCCCTGATAAAATCCACTGGTCCTGGCTCCACCTGGGCCAAACAGAGACCATAAAGGGTGAACAGACACCTAAACCTTTTCTTTATTAATACTGATTTCTCTTTCTCTTGTGACTTTCTCCCTTTTTTTCTTTCTTTCTTTCTTTCTTTTTTTTCCTCTGCTAAAAGCCCTCAGGTCCAGGCTCCATCTGGACCAGTCAGGGATTATTAAGGGTGAACAGCCATCTAAACCTTTTCTTCTTCTTCTTCTTCTTGTTTTTATTTCTTTTTTCCTTTTGCATTTTTTTTTGATTGTTTGGTTTTGTTTTTTATTTATTTTTTGTTTGTTTGTTTTTGTTTTTGTTTCTGCTAAAAGCCCACAGGCCCAGAATACAACCAGACAGCCCAAATAAAGGACACACCAAGAACAGCAAGTGGAGAAAATCTGGGAGACGGCAACATTGAACTCCACAAATCTCCTATCACAGAAGGGTGCTCAACTAAGGCAAGGAAGCAAAGCAGATTAACCCAAGGAAAGAACAAAAATAAATAAATAAATAAAAAGCAAGCAAGAACAGACACCCAAAATGGGGAAAAAATGAATCAGTCCATCACCAAAAGGAAAGGAAGAATCCCCAGAAAGAACACAAAATGAAACAGAGGCATTTGGAATATCAGATAAGGAATTCAAAAGAATGATAGAGAAGCTCAGTGAGCTCAGCCACATCAAAGAAAACTGTAAACAACTCCAGGAGAACTACAAAGAACTCCAGGGAAATTACAAAGAACTCCAGGGAAATTACAAAGAACTCCAGGGGAATTACAAAGAACTCCAGGGAAATTACAAAGAACTCCAGGGAAGTTACAAGGAACTTACTGAGAACTACAACAGCA
>PVIW01015986.1:0-17985 GCA_004026585.1 Noctilio leporinus | reverse complement strand
GTAGGGGAGGGTCTTGGGTATTTAGGTGGATTGAGGGATGGGGGGGGGGGATTAAGAATATGTGAGGAGTAACTTTTGCAAAGGATACTTTGGGGCTTAATAGTTCATATTGCTCTCGGTATAATTCAGGTGCTTGAGATTGGCAGCAATCCCTTTCCTGATGCTGCCTCTTTTTCTTGGTCAGGACTTTACAGTCTATAGTCTATATTCTAGCTGGTCTTGGCGCATGGCAGGGCCTCTGATGGTCACAGTAGGGCTGATTCTGAGTGTCCGCCCCCATGTAGGCTGGGCCTTCCGCAGCCTGGCTGGGTTTTAGGGCTGCCAGTGTTCTGGAGCCTGCTGGGAGCCCCCTCCCACTCCTAGCGGAGGTTCCTGCCCAGGACGCGCACCCAGCACTTCTGCAGGGCAGCCTGCAACTTAGCTGGTCCCTGTGACGACTGACCCCACCCCCGCAGTTCCGGGAGGAGGCCGGGCCTGTCAGTCAACACTGTCCTGGGTCCGCCTACACCGGGGTCCGCCCTTCTGGGGCGGGCACCATGTCTCCAAGCCAACCAGCTCTCCTCAGAGTCCTTTACGCAGCCTCTGTGATGAGCCCCTCCCAGGTGTGGGTGGTGCGGCCTTTGTCTCCAGCAATGGCGGGTCAGTTACCTCCGCCACTAGTTCCTGCTCGCCGGCTGGCTGTTTGGAGTTTCCCGCAGAGCCTGGGGGCCTGTGTGGTTGTGCAGGGCTGGGCCTGCCCCCTCGCAGGGGCTTCTAGCTGCTGTTTCCCCGGTGGCCCAGCAGCTCCGTTTTTCAGCCCTCTCGCTGCCCTGTCGGTGCACTTCCCGCTCCCCTGCTCCGGCTTCCCACAGGACTCTTCTCCAACTCTAGCCCGGCGAGGAGCCTCCTCTCCCTGTTGCCGGAGTGAGTCTCTCACACAGTCCCTCCCCTGCAAGAGTTCAATTCAGCATTCCCTATGGCATTTGCCCTTACTGCCCGCACTTCACTGTTGAGACTTCCAGTCACCAGGGAGCCCGGAGCTGACCCCAGTCAAATGCGCCCCTCATGGCAGAGCCGCCCCTGCCCAGAGCCGACCTTGGCCCACCTGCCGGTCGGTCGGGAACACCTCACCTACTGACCTGCTGGCCTCCTCTGCCTCTGGGCTGTGCTCCCCTGTGTCCAGATGCTGCCGTTCCAATCCCTAGGGTCCTGAAGACGTCTCACACTCCCTATCCTGTCCTCTAGCTGCTTTGGTACTTGAGAACGCCATCAGCACTGCTCTCTACTCTGTCACCATCTTCCCTCCTCAACATTATATCTTAATTAGTAAAATCTATTTATAACAATATCATTTTAAAAGCTTTCTTAGGTTAAACTTGGTTCTTATCCATTCAACTGCCCTATGTCTTTGGATTGGTGCATTTAATTCATTTATCTTTAAGGTTATTATTGATAGGTGCTTACTCATTATCTGTTTTCCCTGTTGAATCTGTGTTCCTGTGTGACATTCTGTTTCTTCATCTTCTTAAAGCAGACCCTTTAGCACCTCTTGCAATGCTGATTTGGTGATGTGTTCTTTTAGCCTTCTTTTCTCTGGGAAATTCCTTATTTCACCTCCCATTTTGGATGAGAGCCTTGCTGGGTAGTGTTCTTGGTTGCTGGCCTTTGTTTTTCATTGCTTGAAATATCTTTTGCCATTCCCTTCTTGCCTGCTGTGTTTCTTTTGAGAAATCAACTGATGACCTTATGGGAGCCCCCTTGTATGTTCTGAGCTATTTCTCTCTTGCTGCTTTTAGGACTCTCTCCTTGTCTTTGCAATTTGCCATTTTCATGATGATGTGTTTTGGAGTGGGCCTGTTTGGGTTCATCTTCATTGGTACCCACTGTACTTCCTGAGCTTGCATGACTTTTTCCCTCTCAAGTTAGGGAAGTTTTCTGTCATTACTTTTCCCTACAAGTTTTCTATCTCTTGCTTCTCCTTTTCTCCTTCTGATATGGATATTAGGTTTCAGGTTGACCTGTAGCTCTCTTAAATCCTCTTCATTCTTTTTCAGTCTTTTTTCATTTTGTTGTGCTGCCTTGGAATATTTTTCTACATTGACCTCCAACTCAATGTACCAATCCTCTGCTTTCTTTATCCTGCTTTTGATTTCATCTACTGTATTCTTCAATTCAGAAATGGTATTCTTCATTTGTTCCTGGCTCTTATTGATGGTTTCTATGTCCTTTTTAATGCTGGTTTAGTTCTCAGGAAGTTCCTTGTAGCTTCCCTGGAGTTCATAGTTCCCCTGGAGTTGCTCTTGGCTTCTTTTTAACTTGCTGAGCTCATTGAGCTTCTTTATCATCATTCATTTGAATTCTATGTCTATTAGTGTGCTTGCCTCTATTTCATTTGGCACTCTTCATGGGGATTCCTCCTTTTCTTTTGCTGAGGATGTATTTGTTTTTCTCCCCATTTTAAGTGACTCTTGTTTGTTTCTCATTTTTTGATTGATCTCCTTTGACTTACTGTCTTAGTGGTGTGACCTTCTGGGATGTAGAGGTACTTTCTTTTTATTTCTGGCTCTGCAATTGGTGACCTCAGGTCATGTCCCAGTCTGGGTCCATTCAGCCAGTTGGGGACTACCAGAGATACACTGTCTTTGTCTGTCTCCTTTAGTTTTTCATCCAATCAGTCTGGGATCAGTGGTCAGTTTTAGGTACCTGGATCACGGTGTGATGAAGCAGCCCCTTCTGTTTGTCCATGGTAATAAGGCTTCTCTCCAGTTGGTGTTCTGTTGGTTATTCCAGATGATTTCTCCCAATTTAGCTGTAATTTCAGTTTGGTGTTGGGAGGAGATTGCTGTAGCTCTAGTTACTTCTTCACCATGTTTGTTCTCTCCCCATGCATATTTTTGATCCGTTGTCCTTTGTAGAAGGACCAAGGGGCAGCTCACCTTCAGACACCCCATGTGCATCCCAGGATGGGCAAACTGTCAATGCCCAATGGCAAGCTACACTCAGGGCAACCCAGCTTCTGATCCCACTTACATCTCACTGGGCAGAAGGCAGTCACATGGCCACCCTTAGCTGTGTATGAAGGATGAAGGGACAGTGTGTATTGGGTGGCACTCAAATGGAATGCCCCAGGGATGGCAGATTAGGAGCTATACCAGTGGCCTTACTACAGCCCACTTCAGCCTGTGGCCATCAATTAAAAATAGCACCAGGGCTGGTTGTGCAGAGTAGGGTTGACCAGTTGGTCATGGAAAGGAAGGCAGGCCATGGGGAGGGGAGAGGAAGTAAAGGGCAAGCAGGGAGAGAAGTGAGAACCTGGGGAGGGCTGGAGGAAAGGAAAGGTGTGTCTCAAGTGTCATCGGTGCTACAGAGAATGAGCTGGGAAGAGAAGAGTGTGGGAAGATCTGGAGGTGTGTAGTGGGTGCTAAAGGGTCCAGATGTTGGCCTGGAAGAGATGGCTGAAGGGAGAGAAGGACCAAGGACCCAAGGATGTCCACCAACATGACAGCTATTAGTTAGAGGATGGAATTTCAAGAGGAGAGAGGTGGGCCTGAGGAGAGGAGGTGCTGACTGCTTGGCGTATGTGAATGTGCATGTGAGTGTCAATGTGTGAGTCACTCTGAGGTCCAGGATCCCAGGGTGGCTGAAGGCTTGCACAGAAGAGAAGAGAAAGCAGAAATCCTTCCCAGGACCCTCAGGGTGGGCTTGAGGGTCACTGTTAGGGACCTGCTGGACTGATGGTGATGTGAGTGGTCCATGTGGCCATGTGCAGGCAAGGTGCAGGGGCTCCCGGGAAGACACTTGATTCTGGGCTGCCTTCCTGGGACCCAAACCTCTGCTTTGGCTAGCTGGCTGGGCCTGCTCCTACCTCACTGTCTCCCCTGTGATGGTGACCTGGCAGGACAATGAAGGATCAATTTGCAGGAGGTTGAAGCTCAGCATAGTCTTTGTGTTCCCTCGTGATCAGGAGTTGGCCAGGTGCTGAGCCTGACCCCAGCTCTGACACTTGCAGGCCTTGGACCCTCAACCTTCCCCTGTGTGAACAAATGGGGTCCTCTTGCTTTCTTCTGGATCCATCCTAGCACTGCCCCTCTGACACCCTGGAGACTGCCCCTCCACAACAGCGTGTGGTGTTCCTGTCAATATTAGGCCCAGTCTGCACTGGACCACTCCAGAGCACAGAGCTCATTTTGGAAAGGCCATTTGTCCAGGTGCAAAGACCATGACTTCAGCCCACCAACTCAAGGGGATACGTTGCTAGGCCTGGGTTTAGGAAGTCTCGGGATTGCTATAGGTGCTGTGGGATGGTACTGAGGAAGCCCTGGTTCGTGCTTTGGAACGTGTCAATGTGGGCACCATCATAGTCTACCATTGTCTGACACCCTGTGACAAAAACTGGGGCCTGAGGCCTGGTGGGTGCCTTGTAGAATCTGGGACAGATCTGTAGCCTCCTGGTGTTGGCTGAGTGGGAAGAAGAGGTGTTCTGTACCCCTAGAGGCCTTGTGCAGAGAGTCAAGGAAGCCAGGTATGCTGAACATATAGACTCCTGTTCTGTACTCTCAGGAATCAAGTCACTTCCAATCAGTGGGGACAGTGCACTGGGAGTCAGGCCTGGCTGGTGAGATGGCCTGCACGGGTCTGGGTGACTTCAGGCTCAATTGGGGAATTATTATGCCTCTGATGTCTAGGTTTGGGATATCCAGGTCATTAAATGTTGTATGCTGCCCATGGGGACCCCTCTGCCTGTTACATGAGTTACTCAGCTACCACCTGGGCCTCAGCTTGCCTGGGAGAAGCTTCAAGGGGCATGTTACTTCTGTTTCATAGGACAGTGGTGAGGTAGCTCCTTGGGAGAAGAGGGGCATAGGGCTGGACAGGAAGGTCTCTGTCCCACCAGGTCACTACCCTAGTTGCTGGTACTGAAGGACAGGGCACTGGGCTTCTAGGTAGATGCTGGAGCATGACCATGGTTGACTGATTGTAAAAGTTTTGCTTAAGCTTTGTGCCAGGTCTGTGTGACCCTTAGTTTGCATGCTGAGAAGTTCTCGGTCACACTCTCCACCGCCTGAAGCTGCCTTCCCAGGGTTGTCCACCCCTTTAGGCAGACCCTGAGATGGAAGTCTAGATGTGGACAGTGTTCCAGTGTGTGGAGGGTGTGCAGCCAGAGTCGGGGTTGCCCTGAGCTGAGGACAGGGTGAGGCTCTAGTCTGTGTCCTTCCCCAGGAACTGGGCATCCCACTGGGGTGAAGCAGGCAGCCTGTGCTACTGGATGGGGTTGGGCCAGCTTCTCCCAGGGTCTTTCCTCGGAGGCCAGTAGTTGTAGCTGTGTTTCCACATGGTGTGTGGGGCACAAGGCAGGCAAGAAGCTGCACAGCCCCCATCATGGGTAGAGGCTCCTAAAGCACCTCAGGGCCGCCAGGACAGAGTCAAGGACAGGCCCAGCTCTACCCTGTCAGCCTCCCTCAGGGCTTCTAAGGTCCTGCCTATGAGAAACTGAGTCTTGGACTGTCTTCCCAGTCGTCCTCTGATGTCCCTGATTCCTGCTGGTCTTGAGTGCTGGGCTCTGGCATGGGCACCTGTGGCCAGTGTGGCCACCTAAGGGCCCTCAGTGACCCAGCTGCAGGTGGGACCAAGCCCCCAGGGCTGGGCTGCTGGGTCTGCTGAATGTGGTGCTGGAAACTGATTCAGGGCAACCCCCTTGGAGGCGGTTATTCAGGGCCCTGAGTGACCTGAGGTTAAGGCTGGGTTTATAGCACCAGGCTTGTCACTGGTAGAAATAGATAAAATCAGCAAGCTCATGAACATATTCCTAATAGCACGGTGGGAGTGTCCTTGACAAAAAGCTTCTGCAGGTCTTAGGGAGGAGTGGGTGAAGGGTAGGAGGGCCTTTCCATGCAGAGGCCCCTGGCCCAGGTGTTAGGAGGACCCATCTGCATGGGTCACATGGGAGTCATGGTCCCCGGGGATCAGCACAAGTAGGTGTTGGGGACCCTGTAGCGGCCATGCCTTTGCCTGGCCTGGTCCCTGGTGGGTTTGTGTTGTGGCTGGCACTGTTGTGATACCATGATCCCATGGTGCTATTGCCCCGTTCAAAATCCAGGTTTGGTTCCAGGCAAAGTTTCTAATAGGAGCCCTGACATTGTGGAAGCTACAACCTGAACAGTTGTATCACAGTGACACGGACCTATATTCAATCCCCTGCACTGTGTGCTGGGCCTGAGGTAGCCAGGATTCAGGGCTAAGTGAGGAGGGAGGCAGAACCCCAGGGAGGCTGTGGGCAGGTTCAAGGCTGTGGCCTCTTCAAGCTGGTGGACTGCTGGCACTATGCCCAGTTCTGTACTGAGGCACCTCTCTAGGGCACGGCAACCTTGTCCTACTCTCTATTTCTACTTTGGAACCCCACCTCATTGTGATGGCCTAGTGGATATATTAATTACTCCCAATATGTGTAGAGGGTCACCATGGGGCCTTTGGACCTCCCTGGGCAAGCTGATGACTCCCAAATGGGAACTGGCTCTTGGTGCCCTGACTCTTACACTCCACGGTGAGGGCATGTGGCAACTCTGCCAGCAGGTGTGCAGATCCTCAGTGTGGGCTGAGCTGCAGGCTGCTCTCTGGCAAACCTTTTTGGCTGGGCAAGTGTCACCGTGGTACGACAGGTAGCTAGAGTACCACTGTGACACAGGCATAACTAGAAACCTCCTGACCTGTTGAAACCTCAGGACCTCCCTCTGTGGTTGTCATCCTTGAAGGAGGGATTGGATTTTTCTTTGCTGGATTCATCTCCTGAGGTCCAGATTCACCAAGTATCAGCACGGGTGGCCAAAGGAGCCCCGTGTTTCATGGGTTCTGAGGCAGAGACACACCAGGTAGGATGGGCCACCAGAGCCTAGGGCTGAGGTGCTGGCATCACTGAGGTGGGCTAGAAGAGGGATACCCCTGGGGACAGAGGAGAAGAGGCTCATAGAATAGCTTTTGGGTCCAGCCTTAACCTCTTGGGGTATATTCCCAATGTGAGAGGGAATTCAGAATCTCCTCTCTGCCTGGGCAAGGTGTGGGCATGTCTTCACTTGGGCTCTCTCTACCCCTCCAGCTGCTCCAGACCCTGCCCTCCACCTAGAAATAATGTCTGCAATGGCTGTGCCATGCTACCTAGGTGCACGGTCGGGGGACCTGGTACATGGTAGACAGGACAGCATCCTTAATTTAGTGGAGAAGTGGGTGGGAACATGAAGCTCTTGGGGATCAACTCAGCTTCACATTCTTTTCACACCCCCTTTCCTATGGGAAGTGGAGGAGTGAGTAGGTAGAGGGAAGAGGCCAAAACTGGGAACCTGGGGAGGGTGCTTGGGTTGGGCTACCTGGTCATGAGTCAGGCCTGAGGTCAGATGCCTAAAGGGCTTTCCACATGGCAGAATCTCTGTCCTGTTGCTTGGCCTGTGGACTAGGATTGGGCTTCAGGAGGGGAATCCTAGGGTGAGTCTGCAAGACTAGTCATGGGGAGAGGAGCCAACTGTGTGTGAGAAGGGTGGCACCTTGAGGTGCTAAAGGTCCAGTCAGCATAGCCTAGAATGCTTACAATGGACCTGTGAAGTTGCAGGTGGCTCTCCGACTGCAGTGTTTCTCTATCTTGTCAAGAGCTGACTGTGAGATCACCAATGTCATGGTCTTCTGCAAGGCTGAGCCTTCTATGTGGCAGAGGGTCTGTCCTTTTGTCTGGCTTTTAGACAGGGTCTGAGCTAAAAGGAGGGGCCCCATAGGGAAGGTCGGTGTAGCTAGGCATGTGTAGGTGAGCTCACTCTGGGTGGGAGTGTTGGCACCTCTGGGTGATTGAGTCAACATAGCCTGGAATACTTGCACTGGACACAGGCTAGGTGGCAGGTAGCTCTCTGCCTATAGTTTTCCTGTGTCTGCTCAAGAGTTTGTTTACAAGCCTCTTGGGATTATGGCAGGAAAGGACATACCCAACACTTGGCATGAGCAGTGTGGCCAGGCAAGGAAGGACCATGTGTCCTGAGCACAGGCCACTCATTGTGGAGGCTACTCCAGTAACCCACAATGACAGAAGCTGGGGCAATATGGAATGTTCTGTGGCCAGTGCAGAAGGAGACAGATCATAGCCGCTCATGGAGTTTGGTTGGGGTCATAGCCCCACCAGCCATCCTCAAGGGAACAACCAAGGTAGAGACTGACTCAGGAAGCTGAACTTCATGCAGAGCTGAGGGTGAGGTTCAAAAGAGACACCCATAGATACCCTGGTGTCCTGAGAGTCACTTGCAGATACATCTTCATGAATGGGTCCTGTGGCTAGCGGCAGGGTTGGTACAGGGGGCCCTGGGCAGACACAGGCTCTGGGCTGCCTGCCTAGAATCCCAGCATTGGCCTTTGCTGGCTGAATGGACCTGCTTCTGCCTCACTGTCTCCACGGTAAGGGTGGGCCAGGTAGGAGGATGAGGGGTCAGTTGGCAAGAGGTCTGAGCCCAGCACTGTCCTTGGGCTCCCTTGTGGTCAAGAGCTGGCCACTAAGACTGACCACAGCTCTGACACTTGCAGTGCCTACCCCTTCAACCATCCCTTGAGTGAGCCAGCTGGGGCCTCTTGGCTTCTTCTGGCCCAAACCCAGCATGACCCCTCCAACATCCTGGAGCTTGTTCCTCCACAACAGCCTATGGTGTTCCTGTCAACATTTAGTCCCTGTCTGCAGTGGACCACTCTAAAGCACAGAGCCCATTTTGGAAAGGCCATCTCTCCTGGTCCAGAAGACAATGATTTCAGAACCCCCACTCAAGGGGGTGAGTTTCCAGGCCTGGGGTTAAGGAGGTCTCAGGAGTCCTATAAGCACTAAGGAGCAACACTAAGGAAACATTGGTTCCTGCTTTGGAAGGTGTCACTGAGGGTACTGTATCTGTATAACACTTTCTGACAATCTGTGACAAGAATTGGGGTCTAGGGACTGGAGGATGCCACGTAGTATCTGGGGCATATCTGTAGCCCCCTGGTGTTGGCTGAGAGGGGAGAAGAGGTGTTCTAGGACCCTGGATGCCCTGTGCAGAGAGCCCAGGGAAGCTGGGTGTGCTGAACAGAGTCCTGTTCTGTACTCGGGGAGTTCAAGTGACTTCCTATCAGTGGGGACAGTGCAGTGGGAGTCAGGCCTGGGGTATGCTTCAGGGGAAAGGTTACTTCTGTTTCAGAGGACAGGGGTGAGACAGCATCTGGGGAGGAGGGAGGCATATGGCTGGGTAGGATGTTCTTGTCTCCCCAAGGTCACTGCCCTTAGCTGCTGCCACTGAGGGACAGTGCAGTGGACCATTGAGTTGGGTGCTGGGGCTTGACCCAGGGTGACCCACTGGAAAGGTTTTGCTTCAACTTTGCAGTATGTGTGTGTGTCACTTAGTGGGCATGCTGACAAGGCTCAGTCACACTCTACTGCCTGGAGTTACCCACACAGGAAGGTCAATCCTTAGGGTCAGCCCCTGGGACAAAAGCCTGGATGTGGACAGTGTCCAAGTTTTCAAAGGGTGTGCAGCCAGAGTGGAGGCACCTCGGGGTATGAGCACAAGGTGAGGCCCTAGCCAGTGTCCTACCCTAGGAACTGGGCAGCCCAGCCAGACTGTGCTCCCAGGGCCTCTGACCAGCTTGATTCCTGCTGGTGTTGAGCACTGGGCTCAGCATGAGTGTGTGGTGTCACTGAGGCCACGTCAGAGTCCTCAGAGGCCCAGCTGCAGGTGGGTGCTGGTCTGATGGGCTGGTTGGACAACTCCCTGGAGGCCAAGTGTGGGCAACCACATTGGAAGCAGCACCTCAGGGGCCCCAAGGGTCCAGAGGTGAAGACTGTGGTTATGATACCAAGCTTGTCACTGTGGTAGATATAATACATTCTTCAACATTCTAATAGAAACATAATGGGAAGGTCTTTTGGAATGTAATGGGAGGGGTAGGAGGGCCCTTCCCTACAGAGGCCCCTGGCCCAGCTATCAGGATTGCCCATATGCATGGAGCATATCAGGGTCACAGTCCCAGGGGGTTAGCAGGAAAAGTCAGTGTCCCATGGTGCTGTGAACATGTTCAAAGTCAAGGGAGGGTGTCACTGCTTTGTTGAGGATAGGGTCAGGTTTGTGTTCCAAGCAGGGTTTTTGATAGGTGCTGTGACACTGTGACCATAACAAAAAGAACCACAATAGTTACACAGTGACACAGACCTATGTCCAATCTCCTGCACTGTGTGTTGGGCCTGAGGAAGACAGGGATCCAAGGCTGAATAAGGAGGGAGGCACATCCCCAGGGAGGCTGTGGGCCTCTTCGGGCTGGTAAACAGTTGGCACTATGCCCAGTTGTGTCCTGAGTGTTCTCTCCAGGGTACGGCCACCTTGTCCTATTGTCTGTTTCTTCTTTAGAACCCCACCTCCTTGTGATGGCCTTCTGGATAGATAAATTCCTCCCAATATGTGTAGAGGGTCACCATTGGATCTTTAGAGCTCCCTTGGCTAGCATGTGACCCACAAATGGGAATTGGCTCTTGGTGCACTGACCTTTACACACCAGATTTGAATAGTGTTTGTTGCCCTTCGGAATGTCTGAAAGGGCAACACAGCCTCACCCCAGCAGAGCAGCAGAGTTGGACCCTGCGGTCGGCCTCTCCCATGCCATGTACATTCCCATCCACCTCTGGGCACTGTCTTCTCTGAACCTGCCTGGAGTGGCACCTGAAGTGGAGACCATAGTGACTCACCTCCCCAGGGCCCAGCTTGTTTCCTGAGGCAGCTTGAGGGCTGTCTGCTCCAGCAGGACTGGAGCACATGCAGGGGCAGAGATGTAGGTGCAGGGAGCCCAGCTGCATGGGAGGACTGGGTGAGGCTCAGAGGCAAGGGAGGCCCTGGTAGGCCAGGGGCAGGAGTGTCATGGGTACTGCTCCAGCCATGTTCCCTCACCCCTCACGCTCCACTGGGCATGGGTGCCTTTTGGTATGGAAGCAGAGCACTACCTTCCTCAGGACACACTTTCTCCTGAGCCCTTGTGGCTCCAGGACTGAGCACTGCCTCACTCTCTTTAGGCTCCTTAGTGGTTGTGGACATGCGGTCCTGTGATGTGAGTGATTTGTTGTCCTCAGTCTTCAGAGCTCTGGCTTCTATGCTCAGCTTCTTGTTTTAGAATCTAGTTATTAATAAAATACATTTATTATTAACTGCTTTGGGTCATTTTATTCTGTGTACCTTTGTAATGTTTCTTTGAGTTATGTCTGGGACGTTGGCTCTAGATTCCTGGCTACTTCTCACTTTGACTGGACAAAGGGTGGACAGTGAAGGGCCTGTCCATGTTTTTGAATGATGTGCTTTGTAGAAGGACAAAAGGGCAGCTCCCCTCCAGATGCCCCATGTACATTTCAGAATGGGCAAACTGTAAATGTTCTTATCTTGGAATACCATACCAGGAGGCCTCTGACCAGCTTGATTCCTGCTGGTGTTAAGTGGTGGGCTCCACATGAGTTTGTTGATGGGTGAATCCACTTCGGAACCTTCAGAGACCTGGCTGCCAGTGGGTTCTGGGCTGATGGCCTGGCATAACAGTTCCCTGGAGACCAAGTCTGGGCAACCATATTGGAAGCAGCTCCTGAGGGGCCCCAAGGGTCCAGAGCTGAAGACTGTGTTTATGATACCAGGCTGTCACCATGGTAGATATAATATAGTCATCAACATACTCATAATAACACGGTGGGAAGGCCTTTGGGAAAAATCTCCTACATGTAATGGGGGGTAGGAGGGCCCTTCCCAGCAGAGGCCCCTGGCCCAGGTATCAGGAAGGCCCATCTACATGGGGCACATTAGGGTCACAGTTCCAGAAAATCAGCATGAAAAGTCGGCAGCGGGACCTTGTGGAGGCCATGCATTTGCTGGCCTGCGGTGGGTTTGTATCCTGGGAAGCACTGCTGTGGTGCCACCATCCCATGTTGCTGTGACCCCATTCAAAACCCTGGGAGGGTGTCACTGCCTTCCTGAAGACAGGGCCAGGCTTGTGTTCCAGGCAGGGTTTTGGATAGGTGCTGTGACACTGTGGGTGTAACAACCAGAACCACTATAAGAAATACCACAGTGACACAGACCTTTCTCCAATCCCTTGCAGTGTGGTCCAGGCCTGAGGGAGCCCATGATTCAAGACTGAGTGAGGAGGGAGGCAGAGCCCCAGGAAGGCTGTGGGCAGGTTCAAGGCTGTGGGTCTCTTCCGGCTGATGGACAGTTGGCACTATGCCCAGTTCTGTCCTGAGGCTTCTCTCCAGGGCACAGCCACCTTGTCCTACTGTCTGTTTCTACTTTGGAACCCCACCTCGTTATGATGGCCTTCTGGATAGATATGTGTAGGGTATAACAGTGAGATCTTTGGACCTCCCTGGGCTAGTGTGTGGCGCCCAACTAGGAATTGGCCCTTGGTGCACGGACCTTTACATTCTAGGTTTGAATAGCATTGTTGCCCTTCCGGATGTCAGAAATGACAGCACAACATTTCTGCAGCTGATAAGCAGCCTTAGATCCTGCCCCCGACCCCTCTCAGGCCTTGTACATTCCCATCCACCTCTGGGCACTGTCTTCTCTAAACTTGCCTGAAATGGCACCTTCACAGAAGTGGAGACCACAGTGACTCACCTCCCCAGGGCCCAGCTTGTCTCCCGATGCAGCTTGAGGACTGTCTGCTCCAGCAGTACTTGGAGCACACACATAGGAAGAGATGCAAGTGCAGGGAGCCCAGCTGCATGGGAGGACTGGGTGAGGCTCAGAGGCAGGGGTGGCTCAGGTGGGGCAAGGGGAAGGGGCGTCATGGGTCACACTCCTCCAAATCTCCCCTTCCCCTCATGCTTCAATGGGCCTGGGTGCCTTTCTGCATGGAAGCAGGGCCCTGCCTTCCCGAGGACCCACTTCCTCCTGACCCCTCAGGGCTCCAGGTCTCAGCACTGCTTGACTCTTTAGTACCCTAGGTGGCTTGTGGACATGCAGTCCTTGTGATTTGAGTGATTGGTTGTCAACAATCCTTAGAGCTCTTGCTTCACTTATGCTCATCTTCTTGTTTGGAATCTAGTCACTAATAAAATGCCTTTATTATTATCTACTTTGGATCATTTTATTCCATATACCTTTATAATGTTTCTTTGAGTCATGTCTGGGACGTTGGCATTGGATTCCTGCCTACCTTTCCCTGGGGCAGCCCAAGGGGTGGGCAGTGAAGGGCCCATCCATGTTTTGGATTGGTTGTCCTTTGTAGGAGGACAAAAGAACAACTAACCTCCAGATGCCCCATGTACATCTCAGGATGGGCAATTCTAAATGGCCAACTGCAAGCTACATAAGGACAAGCCACCTTCTGATCCCATTTATATCCCACTGGGCAGGAGCCAGTTGTGTGTCTACCCTTAACTGTGGATGGAGGATGAGGGGGCAGTGTGAGCTGAGTGGCACTCAAATGGTCTGCCCCAGGGATAGTGGAGTAGGAACTGTACCAGTGGCCTTGGGGGTCCACAGCCAACTTCAGCCTGTGGCCATCAATGTAAAATGGCACCAGGCCTGAGTGTGCAGAGTGGGGTTGACCTGTCTGTCATGGAAGGGAAGGCAGGCCATGGGGAAGGGAGACGAAGTACAGGGTGAGCAGGGACTGAAGTGAGGATGTTGTAGGGGGTGTAGGAAGATCAAAGTGTGATTCAAGGGTCATGGCTGCTACAGACAATGAGGTGGATAGAGAAGAGGGTGGGGAAATCTGAAGGTAAGTAGTGGGTACTAAAGAGTCCAGATACTGGCCTGGAAGAGGTGGCTGGAGGAAGAGAAGGACTGAAGACCCATGGATGGTGACAGGTATCAGGGAGAGGGTGGACATTCCACAGATGAGGGCATACACTGGAGAAGGCAGGTGCTGGCTGTCTGGAGGGTGAGAGTGTGCATGTGAGTGTCAATGTGTGAGTCACTCTGAGGTTTAGGCTCCCAGGGTGACTGAGATCTTGCACAGGTGGGAAAAGGAAGCAGGAATTCTGCCAGGCACCTTAGAGTGGGCTTGGGGGTCACTGTAAGGGACATGTGTGTTAGATGGTGACACAACATGTTTGTAGACATACATTAGGAGTGGACAATGCAGCTCATGCAGTCTGCTGCCTGCCAGGCTGCTGTCCTGTGCTGGCAGGAAGATCGTGCTTTCCAGGCCCACCCAAGGCTAGGCTGTGGCTATTGGAGGGGCTCTCTGAGGTGCCACACATTTCCTGTTTTGCTCCCAGCAAAGAGTGTTGGCATTGTTTGTGGGGTTCCCTGAACTAATATGGCTGAACCTCAAGAAGATTCCTCTGGGACATCATGCCTATGTAAGCCCCCTTTAGGGACCTAAAAGATTGACTGATGTCTCCCTGCTTATTTCTGTTGGCAGAATCCCTACCCTGCTGGGGGCTCTTCCTAGCTGAGCATAGGGTCTCCCAGGGTCAGGATTGGACCTTGGACCAGTGTAGGTGATCACCTGTGCCTACACAATGCACCTCCAGGACCCTTTGTATTCTATTGATCCCATGTATCTGAGATGATGATTCCAGCTGGTTCTGCAACCCAGTGTAGGTCTCTAGGGAACCAGGGCATCTCCAAACTCTAGATGTCAACTTCCAACTGCAGCTAATAGTGTTGCCTCCTCCAAGAAGTCAATCTGACTGACCTAGGCTTGATTGGGCCAGCTAACCCATATTCCATGCTCTGCCCTGGACAGATCCCCTTTGTGGCCTCATGTGGTCATGCCCAAGGCCTGGGCAGGGTCCTGATGAGTGAGTGAGTGAATGAGTGAATGGTTATGGCATTGTGAGTGGATAAAAAATATATTTTTGACCAGAAGGAGCAAATTGCAGAGACATTCATTCAGAGTTACCTCAGCTTTATGTTAAAATGTTTTAAAAACCTCCCAATTTTTGTGTAGAATTTGGCTGGCATGCAAGAAGGGGCTTCCAGGGTTAGCAGTTTGGAGGCAGGAACTGGCCTTGAGCTTATCTGTTTCCTGCAGGCTGGCTGGGCGACCAGGATCTCTCAGTGCTCGGAATCAGAGGTAGGACAGGCTGCCTGATGGTGTCCTCTGTCCTTCAAGACCCTGCCCCACAGGTGCTGGCCCCTTGGGATCTAGATAGAAGGTGTCTTGAGCTAGAAAGTGAGCTTGATGAGTTCAGCCCTTGCTGTCCTTGTGCCTGGGATCTGGGACCCCTAGTGACAGGCTATTCCTAGGAGACACTCCTGTAACAGGGGTCGCCCAGACTTCTTGGGTCCCACTCTGGGTTGAGGCACCTGCTGCCTGCTGTGGCCAAGTTCTCAGAGCTGCCACAGAGGCCCTGTGTGGACACAGAAGGTCCTTGTCCTGTGGGCTCCATGGATAAGCCCCTTCCTGTGTGGCTGTCCCCCACATGAGGAGGACAGTGGGCTCTGCTAACACTGTCCGTTACCTGTTGTGCTGGCTGCCCCACTGGGGGTTCTGAAAGAGCTCAGACTGGGAAGATGAGGTTAAGGCTTGTTTTATTGCATCAGGCTTGTCACTGTGGTTGTATAGATAATATTACCATGGTCATCATAGTAAGAGTAACACTGTGGTAAGGTCCTTGGCATTAAGCTCCTGCATGTGGTGGGAGGTTGAGGGTGGTGGTGGGAGGTCCCTTCCCTGCAGGGTCCCCTAGATCAGGTGTCAAGAGGGCCCATCTGCATGGGGCACATCAGGGTCACAGTGCCAGGGAGTCAGGAGGAGAAGTTGATGTGGGGAAGGATGTGGGGGCTGTGGTTTGCTGTGCCTGGCCCCTGGTAGGTGGGTGTTTTGGGTGGCACTGCTCTGATACCACCATTCCATGGTGCAATGGCCCCATTCACAACCCAAGGAGGGTGTCACTCCTTTGCTGAGGACAGGGCTAGGTTTGTGTTCCAGGCAGGGTATTTGATAGGGGCTGTGACATTGTGGCCATAATAACTACAACCCATGCAGTTATCACAGTGACACAGACCTATCCCCAATCTCCTGCACTGACTGCTGGGTCTGAGGGAGCCCGGGATTCAAGGCTGAGTGAGGAGGGAGGCAGAGCCCCAGGGAGGCTGTGGGCAGGTTCAAGTCCTTGGGCCTCTTCAGGCTGGTGGAGAGTTGGCATTATGCCAAGTCTGTCCTGCGGCTTCTCTCCAGGCCACGGCCACCATGTCCTGCTGTCTGTTTCTACTTTGGAATCCAACCTCATTGTGATGGATTTATGGATAGATGAATGGCTCCCAATATGTGTAGGGGTCACTGTAGAACCATTGGACACTCCTGAGCAAGCGGTGACCCCCACCTAGAAACTGGCACTTGGTGCACTGACCCTTACACTCCAGGGTGAGGGTGTGAGGCAACTTTGTCAGCAGGTGTGCAGATCCCCAGTGTGGGCTCAGCTGCTGGCCACTTTCCAGAGAGGGATTTTGGCTCGGCATGTGTCACTGTGGTTCCACCTGTAGTTATAGTACCACAGTGACACAGACATAGCAGGAAATCTCGTGGCCTTTTGGAATCTCAGGAACTCCCTCTGTGATCTTTGTCCTTGAATGAGGCCTAGAATTTCTATTTTTCTGGATTCATTTCTTGAGGTTTAGATGCACTGAGTACTGGCACGTGTCGCTGGAAGGAGCTCCATGTTTGGTGAGCTCTGTGACAGAGACACGCCAGGTAGGGGGGCTGCTAGAGCCCAGGGCTGGGGTGCAGGTATCACAGGAGAGTGCTGGAAGAGGGGTACCCCAGTGATGGGGACAGAGGAGAAGAGGCTCACAGAGCAGCTTTTGGGTCTGTCCTGAGCCACTGGATGGCAGGTTACTTCTGTTTCAGAGGATAGAGCTGAGGTAGCACCTGGGGAGGAGGGGGACTTGAGGCTGGCAGGAAGATCTCTGCTCCCCAGGGTCACTGCCTTTAGCTGCTGCCCCTGAGGGTCAGTGCACTGGATCATTGAGTTGGGTGTTGTCTCCTGACCCTGTTTGACCCAGTGGAAAGTTTTGGTTGGGGTCCCAGCCCATCCAGACATCCTCAAAGGAATAAACATGGTAGGAGCTGATTTGAGAAACTGAGCTGCACACAAAATTGGATCATGGGGCTCAACTGAGTGACACCAGGAGTTTCCTGAAGTCCTGATAGTCACCTGCACATCCATCTTCATGAGTGGTGCCTGCACCCAGGTTCAGGGGAGGTACGAGGGGATCTTGGGCAGACGCGGGACTCGGGATGGGCCTGCTCCTGCCTCACTCTCTCAACTGTGATGGTGGCCTGGCAGGACAATGAGAGGTCAATTTGCAGAAGGTTGGAGCCCAGCTTTGTCCATGGGCTCCCTCGTCAACAGAAGCTGGACACTCTCTGAGCCTGACCCCAGCTCTGACACTTGCAGAACCTGCCCCATAACATTCTCCTGTATGAGCCAACTGGGGCCTCCTGGTTTCTTCTGGCCCTATCTCAGCACTGTGCCCCCAATACCCTGGAGACTGCCTGTCCACAACAGTGTGTGGTGTTCATATCAATATTTAAACCCAGTCTGCAGTGGACCACTCTATAGCACAGAGGTCATTTAGGAGGTGTCAACCTCTCCAGTTCCAGAAGACCATGACTTCAGAACCCCAACTCAAAGGGGTGAGTTTCCAGGCCTGGGGTTTAGGAGGTCTCAGGAGTGCTAAACACACTGGGAGGCAGCACTGAGGAAGCCCTCGTTACTGCTTTGCAAGGTGTCACTGTGGGAACCGTATCTGTTTACCACTGTCAGACACCATGACAAGAAGTAGGCCTAGATGGTACCCGGTAGTGCCTGGCACCAAGGACTGGGCTCCAGTTGGATATGGGGACAGCATCAGCCACAGCTTCTCTCACAGTGCAGGGAGTCCCTACTAGACCCACTGTGAATTGGGGCTGCTCACAACCCTCTGACCTGGAGGTTTTGGGATATCTGCCGTGAGGGATGGGTTTCTGGGCAAACCCTACTGCTGGGCAGGCCTGAGCCAGCCTATGTGGGCTCTTGGTGGCCATGGGTGA
>PVIW01015985.1:0-17997 GCA_004026585.1 Noctilio leporinus | reverse complement strand
AAACCCAAAGGTCGCAGGTTCGATTCCCCAGCCAGGGCACATAACCAGGTTGCAAACCAGGTCTCCAGTCAGGTCTGTGGCTGGAGGCAGGTGAAACGCAACCATACATTGATGTCTCTTTCCCTCTCTGCCTCTCTCCCTTCCCCTCTTTCTGGAAATAATGAAATAAAATCTTAAAAAAAAAAAAAAAAAAAAAAAAGAAATAGTGACAATAAATAATAATAGTTAATACGCACAATTCCAAGCACATGTATAGGCAATGACTTACGCAGCCTTACCAATCCAGGAGGCACTATTATTTCCATTTTACAAATAAAGAAATGGACACGCTGAGAGTTTATATAACTTTGTTCAAGCCAGTTATTGGCAGAGGTAGGACTCAACCCCAGCTGCCTGACACCAGGGCCACGTTCCAAGTTTCTGCTACTTCTTCACAGGGTGAGAGGTAAACATGCAAGTCATCTGTCAGAGCTTTGAGCTCAGCACTCCAAGGTTACAAATGACTGGATGCAGTTTATGCCACTTTGGGGCAAAGGTTGGGGGGATGGCTACAGGTAACGAGACATGAAGCAGAGATGTACCCATGGAATACAACAGGAGAGCAGAGACAGAGATCACTAAAGCTAGACCCTCACTCCATTCTGGAGCATTGAAGCCCTGGGACCTACAGAGCTGGTGGCTGAGCTTGGTGGGAAACCAAGAGCTCTGGGCAACTGACTCTGCTCTCCTTCCAGTGGCCTCCCTGTGGGAGTATGAGAAGCCAAAACTAGTTAGCAAATATTTGTGGTTGCCTCTAGGGATTCTTGTGGGTGATTTCATGAGTTCCTGGAGAAGGGGCATGTGTCCAATGGCATTCTGCTCTACCCCTGTGCCAGGCTGGGCAAACTACATACCTACTGTAGGTATTCCCTAGACCATCCATTTCTTACTCATTGTGAGCTGCCTTGCCATTTCATTCCTCTGCTAGTCTTTTTTCACATTTGTCATTTCCATCTTGTGTCTTAGTTAATTTTCATTGCATTTTATATCCGCCCAACCAACAACTGTGCATCATTGAGAATGTGGAATGTGCCTGTTTAACTTACTACCATACACTTACTCGTATATCTTGTAAGTAGATGTTGGATAAGGGATAAGGGTATGAAGAGGTTGGGGTGAGGGGCAGCTGCAAGATGGGAACCATATCCTTCACTTCTGAATCACCCCTTCCTGACTCCTAGCTTGAAGATGTGCACTAATGTGCTCTCCTGGGTTGCCTTAGCAGCAAGCAGTAACTCCCCACCCCATGGATCAGGACAGCGAGAGCAAGGGGTTCAGAACAGGCCTCCCAAGATGTGCCACTTTGGTATGTGGGTTATTTTGAGCTAAAAGCAATTAGATCCCTGTGGGTTCAAAAAACTTTTTTTTTGAATAATTTATTTTTTATTAAAAAATATTTTATTTATTATTTTTAGAGAGAGGGGGAGGCAGAGAGGCAGAGAGGCAGAGAGGCAGAGAGACATGATTGCCGGCCTGCGAACCCAAAGGTCACTGGTTCGATTCCCCAGCCAGGGCACATAACCAGGTTGCAAACCAGGTCTCCAGCCAGGCCTGTGGCTGGAGGTAGGTGAAAGGCAACCATACATGGATGTTTCTCTCCCTCTCTGCCTCTCCCCCTTGCCCCCTCTCTGGAAATAATAAATAAAATTTAAAAAAATATTTTTTCTTTATTATTTTTAGAGAGGTGGGAGGGAGAGAGGCAGAGAGGCTGAGAGACATCATTGTATGGTTGCTTTTCACCTGCCTCCAGCTGAGGACCTGGCTGGAGACCTGGCTTGCAACCTGATTATGTGCCCTGGCTGGAGAATCAAACCAGCAAGCGACCTGTGGGTTCGCAGGCCGGTGCCTTATCCAATGTGCCACCAGCCAGAGCTTTCCCTTCAAGAATTTAAATTGGATCACTGGCTGGTGTGGTTCTGTGGATTAGGTGCCAGCCTACAAACCAAAAGGTCACAGGTTCGATTCCCTGTCAGGGCATATGCCTAGACTGTGGCCATGTCCCCAGCTGGGGGCATACAAGAGGCAACCAATTGATGTATCTCTCACAGTCAATGTTTCTAACCCTCTCTTTCTCCCTCCCCTCTTCTCTCTCTAAAAAATAAATAACATCTTTTTAAAAAGAGAATTTAAATTGGGGATGAGGGGAGAGAACACATTTTCCTTCACCCTCAAGCTTCTCTGGCTGATCTAAAATCAAATGGACATGAGACAGATGAGTAAGAGAAAATAACCAAGTCCCATAGATACATATACACAGGAACCTCACATACATGAAGCATTCAGAGATAGAAAGGGAACATGGGTACATAAGACATCCTAAGTTAGGGATGAGGTAAAGTGCCTTCGGCACTTCAAAGGATTCTTCGTTGCAGGAAGTTAAGAAGAACAAACTTTTAATACATAGAAGTTTGCCCTGCCTTATAGGTATGTGAAAAGGTATTCACTGATCATTTCTTATGGGCAAAGTCTCTAAGATTCTTCTAGGCAATTAAGGAGAGATGGCAGAAATTTCTCCTGAGTTGGTGGCTAAATTTGCCTTTAGCTCAAAACAATGTGCATCCCGCAGAGGCGCATCTCGGTGTGACTTGTTCTGGACTCTCACGGGAGCTTTGCTAATAATAAGAGTTATTGCGAAAAAGTACATCTTTATGGCCAGTGTTTGCAAGGCAAACATCTAATTACTGAACATCTGCTCTTCTTACCCTACAAATGACCCTCCTCCCTTCTGAAGTCACAGGTGCCTTACCTCACTCCTTAGCTCAGAATGCCAGAGATACCTCATTTTACCTTTCTGTGTCCAAACCTTTCATGTATGTGGAGTCTCTGACTCTCCTGAGTCTGGGGGTCCTGCATCCATGCGTGTAATTAAATGTGGTTATCTTGTTAACCTGTCTCATATTGATTTCATTACTAGACAAGCCCAAAGAACCTGTAACAGTAGAGGGAATTTTCTTTCTCCCCAGCAACAACAAGGACTTCCAAGGGATGACCTGATTGAGACACGGGGCTTCATTTCAGCCCAAGGATAAAATAAAGCTGGGGTCATTGGGGCGGGCCAGTCTGGCCATCCTGTGTTATTTAAAATAACTGCATGTTTGCTCTTGGATCCTTTCCCTGGCTTTCTTTTTCCCTCTCTTCTTTCTTCTTTCTTTCTTCCTTTCTTCTATATTTCTCTAAAATGTTTATGTTTTATTGTTTATGCTGTTAGTTATCCAAATGTTCCCCCCTTCACTCCCCTCTTCCAGTCAATCCCCACACCTTTGTCCATTGCCATCAGCCCTTCATGAATGTTTATTGACTAATTCCACCACCCGCCCCCGCCCCCGCCCTCTGGCGTCTAGAAGGCTGAGGGGGTGGGGAGTTGGGGGAGCTGGCTGGTCTTTGAAGGCTGGGAGGGGATAGAGCCAGCCGCCCCTCCTGCACGGCGCCCACTCTTGGGGTATCAGCAGTAGCAGCGGTAGGTGGGGCCACCTCCCTGGTCCCAGATCCCCCTGATGCCATTCGAGCACTTGCTGGGTGTAGGGTGGCCGGAATGAATACATACAACAGGAACCTGGTTAAATGGGAATTTATGAAAGAGAATGTTACATTTGATTTTTATGATGGTAAAATACACATAACAGAACTTAACCCTGTTCGTTTTAAAAAGTGCAGTTCTGTGGCATTTAACGCACTATCTGCTAACTTTTTATACCCCAAAGTATGTATTTATCTTAAATTTGAATTCAATCGGCCTCTTTTATTCCACGAGGCAACGCTGGCGGGAGAATCCTTGCTCCTAAAAGCTTTATGCTCGGTCTCCCCCAAAGGCGCTCTCAAGACCTCGGTAACCGATTTCCTTCTTTTCGAGTAAAAGACTTAGAGTGTGCGGCCCCCCTCCCCGCCCTACTGAATGACATACTAAAAGAAATATCAAGAAGGGGAGCAGTTTAGACAAGAATCTAGTATAAAAGAACCATGGACATGGACAACAGGAGGGATTGACTTTGGCGGGGAATGGGTGGGGAGGGGGACAGAGGGGAGCAAAAGGGGGATGGATGTAATACAACAACAATAAAATTTTTTTAAAGTTTCCTATTGAAAAAAAAAAGAAAAGAAATATCACCAAAGGATCAGAAGAATGTTCCGGAGTTCTCTGAACAGTTCTTAGAGGGTCCTCGCATCTCACCCAGCCCTGTTCCATCATCAGCCTCATTTTTCTCAGCAGCTCTTAATCCTCCTCTGAGCCAGAAACCGCCAGGTGTTTCTTAATTCTCAGGTGCACCCCCACCCCACAGCCTGGGGCCATTGGATCCTGGCATCAGCCTTTGTCTCTGGACCCCTCCCCCTCCCCTTGCTCCCTCCCCCCTCCCCCCTCCCCACCCCGCCCGCGCCCGCTCGCCACCCGCCCACCTGCCGGCCTCCCTCACAGTCCCGGTCTTGCGGGGGCCCTTCCTGGGGCACGTCTGGCACGTCCCCTGCGTCCGCAGGCTGTCGCGCTCCCTCCCTGCCCCTTTCAGGGCAGGACAAAGGAGAGAAAAGGGTGGCTTTTGTTGCATTCACTACTTTTATTAATGAGTGCACGAACCAAACCAGCTGGCCCTGCAAACATTTCTGCCCAACTGGGGGGTGGCACAGGCACGCGGACTCCCAGTGTTTGGGTTTTGGAGGGACCTTTGGAGCTAATTAATTTCACTCCTGAACAATGCAGGAGACCTCCCCCGGAGTCACCCAAACCCGGAGCTCGCTGTGCGCGGCTCGCACGCCTCGCACGGCTCTCCTGAGTCCTTAGTACCGCGGGGAGCGGCGGAAGTAACCGCTCAGACCCTGGAATTCAGACAAGAGGTGGTTGTTTTTTTTTTTTTCCAGTACCCAACTCGGTCTTTCATATCCCCACTCCTGAAGGGGATTATCCCTCCTCAAAGGGGCGCAACCCCCTGCGGCTCCTCACCGGACCAGATTGGTGTAGAAACTACAAGTAGGCAAGCGTTCAGAAACTTTTAGAGTTTTCCGTTACTGCGCCGTCCAAGCCCAGGATCCTTTTTCCGGGCGTTGATGTTTCACACTTTACAAAAGTGGCAGTCTGCGATGCGTTGCGGGGTGAACCAGTCTTTCTACCAGGGTAATCTGAGGAGCACTCTCCTAGGGTACTAACTCGGTCTGAGTCTAGGCTGCCTGTCCTGAGGCGCATGGCTCAACCTCTCCGTGGGCATCTCAGTTTCTGCTCTGTCAAAGGGGATAACAGCAGCTCCTACTTTGTGGAATTGTTGCGGGAATTCTGCAAGTGCCAGATAAGA
The DNA here is from genome assembly GCA_004026585.1 of Noctilio leporinus. NCBI lineage: Eukaryota > Metazoa > Chordata > Mammalia > Chiroptera > Noctilionidae > Noctilio > Noctilio leporinus. Next base: position 12,682 of record PVIW01015985.1, on the reverse strand, counting down.
GCACTGGGGAGTGCCTGGCACAGTGAGGGGGCAGGCGTAGTCATTTTGGGTGCTTATTGCTTTGAATTGGCTGAACCACCAACATCTCTGTCCCCAGACCCTCATCCTGGAGGTCTCTCAGGGCGTACCTTCTATTCCTACTCTTTGCTTTAGCATAATTACTGATCTTAAAGTTCTCTTCCTAAATGTGGAAACGTTTGTGTCCCCACCCCCTATGTTACGTCACAGGGCTACAGGGTGAAATTGAGGGTTGCAGCATCAGACCCAAGCAGAGGGTCAACAGTGGATCGGGCTGGGGAGTCAGGATGAGTGGAAGAGAAAGGCCAATGGCAGCTCCTGGGGTCTGAAGAGAAAAGATCAATTTGGGAGTGGGAAGGGTCTCAGAACCCGAATCACAGATTAGGAACTGGAACGGGGACTCTGCAAGGGCAGCGGGGAATGGGGTGGGAGAGCCCAGCAGGTGTAATTCCAGCAGGCACTCCACCCACTCACAGCTACCTCTAAAGTGCTGAGACTGTCACTTCCAACTTGAGCTTCTGAAATGCTAACGGTGTTCTTGATGTCTGTCAGCTCCTGGTCACTCAACAGTTCTCGCTCGCCGCAGGAAGGGGCGTCCTTGCAGATCTTGTCACTTGGTGGAGAAGAAACATTACCACATCTGTCTTCTCCATCAAATGGTGCTTTTTCTTCCTGTCAGCAAGCTGGCTGCCAGGTCTCGGGGACCCTAAGCCACTCCTTTCGTTTTGGTTGTGCTTCTGGGTACCAGCCTGGTTCTCCCTTTCCTTTGTACAGCTCCACTGCTGGAAGCCACCTCTACCAGAGCTTTCCCATCTCCAGCCCTCGTAGGCATGTTGCATGCGCTTGGTACCATGCTTTTCTTTTCTCTTCTACATTTCAAGTTAGTTCCTGACATTTTCACATTGGCAGAATTCATGCAAAATGTCTGGAGAACTGGTTTTATCTGGAAAATCACCCAGTCTGGCTACCTTGGGCCCTCATTCCTCACGGCCACAGTCATTTGGAGCAGAGCAGAGACTGACCTGTTTTGATGACATGGGATTTGCCACAGTCCCAGCCACTCACCATGGTCTTTTGCCTGTTTCACTGACTTATGTTCGCTTTCTGGCACACAGTAAACATTTGAGTGTGTAAACCCTTGCCCAGACTCTGGACTCTCAGAAAGTCCCTGATTAAAATCTTCCCTTAAAGAATTGTTGGGACATTGTCTTTGTCATTTCTACTCATTACTCCTTCCCCTGCTTCATTCTTCACCCCTAAATCTCAACTCAGTTGCTACCAGCATTTGCCCAGCATTTCCAAGATATTTAGATTCTACATAGCCGGTCTCAGAACTTCCAAGCTTTCGCTCATCCTGGGCCCCCTACCTACTTGGATAAATATTAAAACTTATAGTTATGTAAAAAAAATTCTCCAGAGTGCCTGGCATGTAGAAGGAGGTTAAAAAATAGAAGCTCTCATTACTGCTTTTGTCATACTCTGGCTCTCTGGGTGCAGATTCCTACACCTTTCTTGAACCCCTCCCTCCTCCTACCACTCAAGACCATGCTCTTGTGTTAGCTTTCTAACTGGCTTCTCTGCCCTTCCTTGGTCCCTTTCAAACCCCCTTTCCCTATCTCGGCATCTATCTCAAATGCAGGTTTGTACATGCTACTCTTCTGATTAAAGCCTTCAATACAACCCCACTGTTTCCATAGGAAAGGGTTCAAAATTCTTCGTAGGATTTGCTCCAAAACCGGGCCTCTCCCTCCTGCTCCAGCTCCATTCCTGCCATTCCCAGTCTTACACCTGACTTCATGGCCACAGTAATGAGGGTGGGTCCCACAGCGCCCCCAGCTTGCCTGTGTCCACACCTTTGTGCCATCACAGCAGCCTGGAAGGCCCTTTCCCAACCAGCCAACTCTTATCTGTCTCTAAACTCAGTTCTAAGTCTCACCACCTCCAAGAAGCCCTTCTCATGCTGAGGTTGGTGCCCTGCAACACTGCCCCAGGGAATTTTATTTAAACGTTTTTTCAAACTTTTTTTCTTGTATGGATTCCAGAGAGAGGGGAAGGGAGGGAGAGAGAAAGGAAGAGAAACATCAATGTGAGGGAGAAACATTGATCAGTTGCCTCTAGCACGCTCCCAGACTGGAGACCATAACCTACAACCCAGGCCTGTGCCCTGACTGGGAATTGAACTCGTGACCTTTCGGACAATGGTGTGACTGAGCCACACCAGTCAGGGCAGCCCTGGAGATCTTTAGCACTGCCCTGCCCACACCCTTTGTCCCACAGCCTGCCTGCTTTATTAGTGTGGCAGGACTTGGAGGACAGGAACTGCATGAGTTGGGTTCATTTTTATATCCCCAAAGCACAGTAGGGATTACTCAATGTATGTTGAATGAATGAATAAGTGAAGGAACGCCTCTTGTGTCTCCAATTAGAAAGTAACTTGTGCAGTGCAGTCTTGAGCATTTCCAGGGAAAAGGTGAGTGGGTGATAGGGAACAGAGCTCTCAGGTGTTCTAACTCCCAGCTCTGTGAGGCTGGAAGGTTTGTGCTCAACATTATTCTACAAACAAGGTTGACTAGTGACTCGTTTCATACCCATTTCTTCTCCAGGATTTCACGTTGCAGTGGCTTCTATCTTCAACACAGGGGCAGTGACCATCTGGCCCGGACTGAGGTCCAACATTTCGCCTTTGTCCCTGTTATATGCACCATAGTTCTCAGTTTAAGGTTTTAGGTTCCAAGGGCACCTGCCCCCAGCTCTTTCTTTCTTTTTCTTTTTAAAGATTTTATTTATTATTTTTAGAGAGAGGGGAAGAGAGAGAGGCAGAGAAGGAGAAAGACATTAATGCATGGTTGCCTTTCACCTGCTTCCAGCTACGGACCTGGCTGGAGACCTGACTTGCAACCTGGTTGTGTTGCCCTGGCTGGGAATCGAACCAGCGACCTTTGGGTTCTCAGGCTGGTGTCCTATCCACTGTGCCACCAGCCAGGGCCTGCACCCAGCTCTTGATCCCCTCCCTGGCCTTTCACTGTTTAGGAAAGGGAGGTTTACACACATCAGATGAGGAGATCGCTAGAAGTATGGGGTGTAGATAGATGGTGGTGTCGAAGTCACTTGCTCAGCAAATCATGTTGGACCAGCCCTGTCAGTCCCTGCGCACACAGTAGTGAGGGTTCTAGTCAATCTTGCTAGAGGAGGAACAAGGTGGGAGAGGGGCAAAGGTCCTGTGTAAGACCTTGCAGGCAAGTCTAAAGCGTTGGGTCTTTGTCCTAAGAACAAAGGGTTTTGAGTAGAATCCAAGTTGATCATATTTGTGTTTGGAAGGAATCCTCTCTGGATGCTATGAGGACTGCAGGCTGGAGCTCAGTGGGGCTTTCTTAACAGGAACGCAGTGAGCAGGAACCTCTTTTGCTGTCTGCCAGCCACTCCTGCGCGTTGCCTCCCCTGTAAGCGCCACCAGGGCAGGGGTAGTTAGTTGTCTGTTTTGTTTACCTAGCTATCCTGAACAGTGCCTGGCACCTAGCAAGTGCCCCCCCACCACCCCATTCCTGAGCACCTCCAAAATCCCCAAATGCTTCAGGGCAGGTTGATGTCCATCTCAGATCCTTTTTTTTTTTTTTGGCTAAAAAAGGTATCATTCATCCATACTCATTTGACTGGCTTGTTCTGGGGCCTAGCATGCACTCATGCCAGGGATACAAAGGATCCCATTGACTAAAAGGGAAGAAAGACAAGGCACCAAGAAAATGGAGAAGGCAGGGTAATAAGGGCTGGGCTGTCTACAGCTCAGAGTGATGAGTTTCTCAAAAGTGGATCTGTTGGGCCCTGACCAGTGTGGCTTAGTTGGCTGGGTATTGTCCCTTAAAGTGAATGGTCACTGGTTTGATTCCTGATCAGGGCACGTGCCTGGGTTGAGGGTTTGGTCCCCAGGCAGGGTATCTATGAGAAGCAACTGAATAGTATTTCTCTCTCACATGGATGTTTCGCTCCCTCTCTTTCTCTCTCTACTCCCTCTCTCTAAAAATAAAATAAATACAATCTTTTAAGAAAATGGACCTATGGGAAGTCCTTGGATCAAGATCAGCACAATCTCAGTTGGTACCTGCTTTCTGCAAGCTGTATAACCTTGGGTAAGTCAACTTACCCTCTCAGAGCCTCACTTCCCTTTGTAGGGTTGATGTGAGAATTAACTAAGGTAATTAACTGAGATTATTTCTGTAAGTGACTTAGCTAAGAAACTGACACATTATAGCCCACCTTGCAATGCCACTGTCCTCCTGCTCCTACCTCCTTCACCTTCTTCTTTTTCTTCTTCTTACCTTGTTATTGGCTCGCCAACCTGCCTGGTGTCTCTCCAGAAAACCATTAACCATGTTTAAATAAATCATCCCCTGCTTCTGCTCCCTTATAATAACCTGGAGCTGCCCGCTTGTGCAGCAGCTCAATTGCAACTCTGACTACAGGTCCTCATGACTCTGGTTTGGGGCTTTATTTGAAACGTGTTAGTTTTCTCTGTCCTCAATGGCTTCCTGTGTGCAGCGTGTCCCACCTATTCAGACGTCACTCCAGTCTCCCACTGCATCCCAGGCATAGCTGCAGGGGAGGATGGCTGCCCACCCAGGCCTGGAGGGTGACTTCCTCTCCAAGCCACTTCAAAGGGAATTTTGATCCCTGTTGAAACCTATATTTTAGGTCCAGTCTTTTGAAATAAGCCCTCCAGACCAGGTGGAAAATTTCTCCGGGCACTTTTATATGAAGTGGAAACAGGAAATATTATTTTTGTACCAAAGACCATTCCAGAACCTTACCATCCAATGGAGAAGGCGGGGTCAGCCCGGGATGCATGTTACAGAAAAGGCCTCGGAGAGACTGTAGGCCAGGCTGCCCCGCTGCCTGCACGGTCACATTAAATTCTCGTCTGGTGTTCCCGTCCCAGTGGGCTGGGCACACCTTAGAGACACGTGCGGTCCAACTCCAGCCCCTCATCCACACCCTTGCCAAGTCCATCTGGGGGAGGAACAGACCGACCGCTATTGAAACACACCCCGTACCTCACACTGTGGCCCTGAGGGACCCAATGGGATGGGGCGCAGTCATGAACAGCTCCATTGGCTACGTGACACTGTGCTTATCTCCACAAATATTGACTCTGGAGGATCAAACAGGTGGCCCAAAAAACAATAATATTTTCCCTCTGAGAGAAGGTCCTGTTCCAGACAACCAGGACCAAGTAGGCGGACAGGCACGGCAGGCAGTACCCCTGCGAGGTGAAGGTCTCTGTCAGGGGCCCTGCTCTGGTTCCGTGACCCCTCAGCCAGGGAGGGCGTGGGGCTCAGGTGCTGACGGGTGTCCCTGAAAAATCTTGGGTACCTCATATTCTGGATGAGAGCTTTCAAAGTTAGATGGTTGGTCTAAGGGACAGAAGCCCCATAGGAAAAACCCAGCTTGTGTTCAGCGGACATTGACTTGAACCCCTTCTGTGGACTAGACACCCTTCCCCCCACCCCAGAGACCTTCATGAGTGATTTCACTAGATCCTTACGGAAGCGTCATGAACTACATATTCTTACTGTGTTGCATATGAGGGAAAGGGAGCTCCAGTTTGGCAACTTGCAAAAAGTCATCCTGGGGGTTAGAAGTGAAAGCTGGCATTGGGACCCCCAAGTAACTGCCTTAAAACATGTCGCCCTCATGCTGGTTGTATCAAGCTACAAAGTCCTTGTGTTATAACTCAAACAGGCCCGCATACGAGGCTGTCCTGAAAGTATCGAGCCAATGTCAATATAATAAAGCCGTTTGCCCGGCTGACACTTTCAGGACAGACCTCGTACACTGAAGGTTCAAAGACCAGGATTCTGGAAAAAGAGCAAGTGCTGAGGTCATTGCCTTGGCTGAGCCTTGGGCTGTTGACTATTTTGTCCAGATGTAGATGGAAAGAATCATTATGGGTTTTTACAATATTAAATTTTTTAAAATCAATTACAGTTTATGTTTAATATGATTTTGCATTCATTCCAGGTGTACAGCATTGTGGTTAGATAATCATTTATGCACCACAGTGCCCACCTAGCAGTATACATAGCGATTACTAGTGTAATATTGGCTACGTTTCCTATGTTGTACTTTATATACTCACAACTGTTTTGTAGCTATCGATTTGTACTCCTCAATCCCTTCACCTTTTTCACCCAGTTCCCCAACCCTTTCCCCTCCGGAAACCACCAGCCTGTTCTCAGTATCTACGAATCTGTCTCTGTTTTGTTTACTTATTTTGTGTGTTAGATTCCACATGTACGTGAAATCATAGTGTAGTTGTCTTTCTCTAACTGACTTATTTCAGGTAGCATAACACCCACTAGGTCCATCCAAGCTGTTGCAAAAGGTAAGGTTTTTTTTTTCTTTTTGTATGGCTGAGTAATACTCCATGTACCTATGTACCACAACTTTTTTATTGCGTGGAAATAATGATTGATTTGTCATTCTGGCTTGCGGGCAAAGGCACAATTTGGAAGTTATTGGCAAGATGCCCAGCGCTGCACCCTCGCCATGCACATGTGTACGTGTGCACGCGGGCATGTGTAATGGTGATAGGGGAGTCACTGTGACGCTAAGCATTCCCCTCTGCCCAAACCCCAATGACACCCTAGAGTCCAGTGGCCACTCATGATCATGACCATAAAGCAGAGTCCTCAGACTCTTTTCTGTAGAAGCAAAGGGCGGGGTCAAAGAAAGAGGCTTCTAGCTGAAGGTGGGCTGGCCATATAAAATAATAGTCTTAACGAATATAACAACGATGGAGAAGAAGAGGCAGAAAATGCAGAGAGAAAGTGAAAAAGAGACCAGCCCAAGATAAGCTACATTGTGACAGAGAGGAACAGCAGAATAGAAGATAGAAATAGTTGTGCTGTGACTAATTGCAGAGAGGCGAGAGAAAAAGTTTGGAGGCAGAGAGGAAGCTGAGTTTCACTGGAGGTGACAATCAGAAGATTCCCAGTGAGAAGAAGGTGCACATGAAGGCTGCGGGTCTCAAGAAGAAGTAAATAGGAGGCTGTGAACAGGGCCCAGTGCAGCAGAGGGTGTTGAGTGCTGGAAGACACCCCAGAGACATGGGTGCTGCTGTCTCTGAGGGCCCTGATACCCTATTCACCGCAGTCCCCAGAAAAGCAGTTTCCACCAGGTACCTGCTATCCATAGCAAAAACCCAAGGGTTATGTAGAGTTGAGATGCAGGGGAGGAAAAGAGGAACACCCTCACAACCAAGGAGCCAAAGCTCTGAGTTGTAACACCACCTCCAGGAAGCCTTCCAGATCCACTGGTTACTATTTAGGCTGCAGAGCTCCCTGTGAGCCATTCAGAGGCTCATTGTCCCCTTGCTTTGCATTTATAGCTCAATAGAATTATATAACCAGAGCTATAATTCCTATAGGCTCTTTTATTTGTGTATTTCACGTGGGTGGGTATTGTTTCTTTTAATAGACTGTACATCTCTTGGCTGTTTCTGTTATATCTTTGGAGTATCTGGTGCAGGGTTCTTGTTCTTTTGAGTTCTATTTCATCTTTTACCAAGTTACACTTTAAAAAATTCCCATGCTTATTAAACTTCATGCCATTCTTCTGGCCATGTCTTCTATTAAAAATTCCATTTCTACTTGTTAGCTCTTTATACTGCCTGTTGCCTTTCTTGAGGTTTTATTCTCTCATGAAGATAGAGTAGGCATTTTATTCCCGTTTTGTCGAGGAGGGGGCTGAACCTCAGAGACTTGCCTAAAATACCTAACTAGCAAGAGATTAAAAACTCTGCACATTTTGTAATGGCACATAATGCTGGTTTTAGGTGGCATACCAAAGGTCATCTTTTATTTGACAAGTTATGTATTTTGAGGTCATGTGTGAAGAAAAGTAGTATATTAAACAGGTGTTTTCAGACACATTATTGCTTGCAGTATTTCATGTAAATAAAACAAGTGCGTTGGTCTAAAGTTAAATATTAGGGAAATAATCACCTAGGTGGTTCAAAGATATGGCAAACGTTAGAAGCAGGTTCCTGAGTGACTGATGTTTGGGAAATGCCGCCTGAAGTCAGTTCTGTACACAAGGGCCCTCAGTCCCTGGGGTTTTGTTGCCCTCCCACAGCTCAGATTAAGAGCAGGTCGTGCCAAGTGGAGGGACCATGGGTTTGTCCAATGACCTTGAGCAAGGGGAAGCTTTGTTTCTTCAGGCCAACGTTCTTCTGTGGGTGCAAAGAGGACGCACTGAGGCTGTCCACATGTAGGCATGTAGGGGGAGCTGGGTAATCTCCGTGTACTGTGGGCAAAGCCAGGCAGAAGGGGGTTGTGTGACGGGGAACGGGTGCCCAGGAAGCAGAGAAGACCAGTCCATGCCCTCACCCAGCTTTTGGTGTCATGGGGGGTGAAGGAGATGGAAAGTGATCACACAAAAAACACCAAGCAGTACAAACTCAGACCTTAGGGCGGTGGGCACGGAGCCCCCTTCCTAAATGGCATCACTAGGAGCCTGGATGGAGACAGGAGGTACGCCTCTCCCCACCCCCACCCCAAGGTACTCTGCTAGGGGAGGAGCAAGGAGAATAGAAGAGAGGCTCCCAGTCATGGGGCGCTCCCTTCACCCTCCCACTGGGGTGTGAAGAATCCCGGAGTGGAGGGTCATCCTGTTCCTCTAGGGAAGGAATCTTTGCTGCCCGCTCGCCCCTAGTGACTTAGTTTCCAAACCGGACGATTTTATCATCTTTCCATGCTCAAATCTCCCTCCCTTCCCCCTCCACCTCAGTTGAATAGTTACAGTCTCGCTAGCTAGTGGGCTTCCCGGTTGGAGAAGGGAGGCTGAGTCTTTATTCCAGAGCAAAGGAGAACAGGGCTACCTGAGAGATTGTGGTGCGTGGTGTGCACAGCCTTCCCCACGAGAGAAGAGAGGTGGGGAGGCAGAAGGGTGCCATGCGAACCCATTTGTTACCACCCCCACTGGGCCGCAGTTCTGTGGACCCAACTGCCTACGTGCCTACAGCAGCTTCTGGGACGCCGAGGCTCTGCTGAGACGACACATTTCCTGGAAAAGGGAGTCAGGGCGATCATGTATGTGTGACTTGGAAGGAGAGGAGTGAGGGGATGGGGCGGGGGGAGGTCTGTGTGTGCAGCTGGACACCGAGTCTGGAGCCTGCATTGCAACACGCCTTTGCGGTGGACTTGGGTTTCACCTGCAGGAGGGGCTGGCTTTTATTGTTGTTGTTCTTGGGCCTGGGGGGCCGTGGGGGTGGCTGGTGCCCCGGGGCGGAGGAGGCCGGCTGAGCCAGCGAGCTTGTGCTTTCCCGTTGCCAGCGCCTTGCAAAAGCTGGCTGGCTCTCGTCCCGTCCTGGATTTGTTTGTCTTTGCATGCTTCGAAGTGGCCTCAAGGGGTGGGGGCGGGGGGAAGGGGAGATGAGATCATTGTGGGGCCTGAACAAGTCTGCTCAGACAGTATTGTGTGGCCCAGGTCCATTGAGCAAACAAGAGAGAGGGAGAGAGAGAGAGCGAGAGAGAGCGAGCCCCCCTGGGAGGAGAGGGGAAGGGGAGAGAAACCAAGTACAGCAGTTCTAAAAGTGAACTAAAGGTCGCTCAAAGGAAGACTCAGAACCGAGAATCTGCCGAGAGGGGCCAGCGGTGGCAAGTGTGAGCAGTCTCCCTAAACGGAGGGCCAAGGAGTGGGGGACAGGAGGGCTTTCCTGGTGCCTGCGGACGGATTTAGGATGAAGAAGTCCGTTGTTGCAGGAGCTCCCCCATCGAAGTAAGATGGGCAGTTGTTTGCCAGGGCCTGAAAGGCTTATTTAACGAGTCCAGATAGAGCATCGCCAAACAGATGTGGTCTTGTTCCTAGAAAGAAAGCCAGCCGCGCCGGGAAGGGTGTGGGGAAGACCCACCTAGTGGAGGCAGTAGCCACACTCAGATTTTTCCCAGATGCTGCACCTGGCTTGAAACCTTTTCAGGAAAAAGCCAGTTCTCCCCGCTTTTGCCGGCCCTTCCTGTGCCTGCCTCCTCGCCAAGAAGTCTGGAGTAGGGCCCTGTCCGGCTCTGGGTCTGGTCTTAGAGGACCAGGAACGCCTGCTGGGAGCTGGCCAAGTGCCAGATTGAGACTCTTGACTGGTGACATTGGGGACCCAGACGCCTCACTGTGGGGGTTCTGGGAGGGAGTGGGGACCCCGAGAGTAGGGACTGGGAACGAGAGTGAACTTGTAAGAAAGAGCCTGACGTTTATGAGGCTGGTCTTTCCCGCAGGCGTTCTGTGGCTCCCTTGAAGTCACACGTGGGGAGGCTGAGATGAGTGGCCAGTTGGATGCAGGCTGGGTAGTAACCCTCCAGGGTCCACATTGTCTCCGGGGTCTGACAGTCTTTGAAAGCCTGCTCTCCATAATTAAGGCGGCCCGGTGCAAGGGTCCGCACCCTGCACGCCTCGGGCCAGCGCTGGCCTCCATCTGTACCCATAAGCAAAAGGTTACTGGAACCCAGCCACGCTCACTCATTTGCTTGACTCTCAGCCTTGGCTGCTCCGAGGCTGTAGAGGCAAAGCTGAGGAGTCGTGACACAGACCATATGAAACTCATAAGACCTAAAATATTTACTGTAAGGCCTTCGACTGAAAAAGTTTGTCAGCCCTGATCTAGAGAGTTCCTGGGGAGGGATATTCTTTGCTTAGCGCCCTTCTTTCGCAGGCAATGGGTCCCAAGGGCCTGACGCCCTCAAGGGTTTCCACAGTACCTTGACCTCAATGAGCTTTCCGAAGCCTGGAGAGGGTGATTAGAATAACGGGCAGCCCCTCTCCTCAAGGCTTGGAGGAAGCTCTTTGTAAAACTGAGCCTCGGAGGCTGGGAGGCAGTGGGTGACCCAGTGGAGGGAAGGGGTTTATTTATTTCCTTCCAGCCCGCCCGCCTTGTAGAGCAGCAGGCACCCCTGGCTCCCCAGGGAAGGATCAGCAGTTTGAGAAGTGAGGGCCTGGCTTACGTACCAATGTTTTCATCAGCGAGGAGGGGTGGAGGCTGGTCTGTTGTGCCTTCCAGAGGTGGCCTCTACAGTATCTTCCGTCCCATTTGCCATTTCTCCACCCCCTTGAAGACAGGCTGGCCTGGTGCCTGTCGGACCAGGAAACCTTGTGACTTCCACCTGGCCTCCTGGAACGCTTCTGGTGTCTCCACTCTGAACCCACCTCCATGCTCCGAGAAACCGGGCCACATGGTGGGGTCTGAGGCGGGGCTGTTGTTGACAGTTCAGCTGCCAGCCAGCAGCCCGGCTTCCCCGGCCAAGTGAGTGAGCAACGCTCTTGGATGTTGAGCTAAGTTAGGACTTCAGATGACCCAAGTCCCTGTCTACGCTGACCTCATGAAAGAGCCCACGTGAAAATGACCCAATGGAGCCCAGTCAGCCCACAGAACCACGAAGGGCCACAAATGGCAGCTTTAGGACTTAAGCTTTGGGATGGTTACCCAGCGAGAGATAAGCAGAACAAGGGCAATGGCAGTGTGGGCTGTGAGGGACACAGGGGACAAACAACTGTGGCCACGCACCTGGAAGGGTCACAGCAGGTCTTGAAGAAGTCTGCTTTCTTGGCTCCCTTGCGGCGAGGATTTGACACCTGGCTCTAAAATATACCTGTGGTGGCCTTCTCTACCCTCATTGGCCATTTAGGAATACTCAATGAAAAAATCACTCATGCAAATGTTTGCACAGACTTTCCATTCTTAGTGTCGTTCCCTTTTTCTTCTTGTCACTGCCCTTGACTACCTGTTGCTACAGCCATCCAATCAACCAGACCTCCTTATAGCATGGAGAGGTCTGAACTCCGTGGCCAGTTCCACGCCTTCTTGCAGGCCTCCGAGGGCCACTGTGGTCTGATGTCTTCTTTCCTTTTTGATGGCCTTCATTGCACTTCCTGGAAGCTCTGTGTATCTAGTCATCCCCTTCCAGCTCCCCCACACTCATGGGAACAACTCCCACCCCTTCCCAGCAAGCTTGGTGGGGTCTTCCTCCTGCAAATGTCTGCCCAGTGTCAGTGGAAGAAGGGCTGAATGAGTTCTCCTGACCTCACGCTAAGGCACCAGCCCTACACCCCATTCCTGCACTGGCCAGAGGACATGGCCCTCCTAAGCACAAGGTTGCATTTATTCTTCCCAGCAACCCTCTGAAATAGGTGCCATTATTATCATCCTCTCATCAAGGATGAGGAAACTGAGGCCTGAAGAGGTGAAGTAACTTGACCCAAAGGACATAGCCAGCGCGTGGAGGAAGTGGCAATGAATCCAACAGCTGGTTCCCAAGCCCTATCTCTGAAGCACCCCCTGTGCTGGCCTCCGGTGCTCACATTCTCATTCGGATCTTTTTGGTGTCTTCTCCATTTGATCGCTGTGGAGTCATTTGACCTAATCCAGTAACTTCTAGAGGAGGGCAGAGCCAGGGGAAAGCCTAAGCCAGGCTCTGGGAGAAGGCATTTGTTGAAGATGTTCTGAAGACAAGGATGACGATGGGTCAAGTTGTTGGTCTGTCACTTGAGGCTTGTTCGGCAAATCAGCTCAAAAGCCTGAAACTCTAACCTCTTAGTTACCCCAGAGCACACTCTTCATCTTTTCCACAATGATGCGCCTCAGATTTTTCATTATAGAGTTTCCAAACAAGGAGGCAGATCAGAAAAG